>JARYGA010045592.1:0-145767 GCA_030545235.1 Helianthus tuberosus | reverse complement strand
GTAAATGAACAGTTAAAATTTGTAGAGAAGCCTCTACAGATTGAAGACAGGAAAGTTAAGAACCTCAAGCACAAGAGACTAGTTCTAGTCAAAGTGAAGTGGGACTCCAAAAGAGGACCAAAATACACATGGGAGCTTGAATCAGAAATGCAAAGGAAATATCCACACCTGTTCCAGTAGACCTCGAGGACGAGCTCTAAAACAAGGTGGGGAGGATATAACAATCCTCCAAAATATTTTGACGCCCTAAAATATATTAGAATATTCCTATATGTCTTAAAATACACCCCGTATGTGAAAACCGAGCCCAAAATACATTATGTCATTAAAAATAAAATAAAAATCAATTTTTAATGTCGCTCGCAGCCCGCAACGGATATAGCACAAGGCTACGCGGGGTGCGACGACCTGTATACGAGGACACATCGGAGCACGCCACGTGTCCGAAGCGTGTAGGGTCTAGGGCTGACTCGGGAAGCCTATAACCGGACACGAAGTCCCTGGCAGGCCGCATAGGCCTTAGCCTAATGCTACGCGGGGCGCGACGGAACCAAAGATCAGCCCTATAAATTGAGTCGACGAGTACAGTTCACAAATCGTTCATTTTCGCTTTCCCTCTCTAAATTTCTGAATAGTAAGCACTATACTCGGGTATTCTACCCCCTAATTAACGAAGTTTTGCCCCGATGTAAGTATTATAACCCCGATTACATATTAGATATGCTGCCCGATTGATCCAGGGTTCCGTAAAGGTTGTCGAGGTTCTGCCCGACGTAGTCATTGGAATGCCGTCTCGGGGAGGGTACTACTAATGTAAATATTAAGGGTTATTATACTAACACGTGTGCATTTGTGTAAATTATAGATAATCACCAGGAAACCTTAGAAGAAACCTAAGTCAGCAATGTGAGTAATCTCCATTTTGTAAACTGTTTTTACAAAACCTTAAATATTTTACAATGCTAGTAAGCAGTGATTGAGTCTTTGTAGTTCTTCAATTACTACCGGTATGTAGGGGTTTTGTATACAAAATGTGGAACACGTTACCATTGGACAAAGAGTTAGCCAATGTGTAATATGACCCACCAGTCAGGATTGACAATACTGAATGAGTAATTGTGTAGAAATAAATAATGTGATAGCTCTCAATACTGTTAAAGAATAAAACTCTTCTTGATTAAACTAGGATTCACTCACCAGTATTTCCCACTGACAAAATGTTTTTAAACGCATTTCAGGTAACAAAATGTGAAAGTTAACTAGAAGCCAGCTGGACAGCACTGAAGGATTGGAAAAGTGGCTATAAAAGTTACCTAAATAAAGGAAGATGTTTTATTCAATAAAATGGGGATTTTCCCTATGAAAATGTTTGTAATGAAAACTTGGGTTTTATCCCAATATGTTTAATATTATAAAAGCGTGGTATTTACTCTGATAAACATTTCCTAACTACGGTCCTGATGAAATTTCCGCTGCCAAAATGATAAACAAAATGATACCACAAAAACTGGTCTCGCGGCCGCCCGTTCCCGGGACAGATAGGGGAAAGCGTGGTGCCGAATTCAATTGGGAACTTAAGAGTGAAATGAAAACCAAGTATCAACAGCTCTTCGAGCAGTCTTCCTCTTAGATTTCGGTGACGAAATCTCCTAAAGGAGGGGAGACTGTAACACCCTGCGTTTCGATACTTTTGTTATCTCGGTAAGTCTCGTTATACTTCCTATCTTACTATGTTTTTACAACTCGAGACGATCGATCATGATGAGGAATTAACTACTTAAATCTTAATTGCGTTAAACTATGTGAAACTTTTACTCTATGCGATGCTTCTCCTATATGAACGATGTGAATCTTGACCCATGTGATACTTTTATATGTGAAAAATATGGTTATTTACTCTTAATTCTTGACTCTTGTAAAGTTTATGCACGAATGATGTGAATCTTTACTCTTGTAATGCTAGAAACTTGACACTTGTTATGCTTGATACTTACTGAACAAGAAACTAGGTTAAACGCAAACCTAAAACACGGAAACTCCATGAACAAATTTATGATGTAGTAGTCCACTATAATAATGGTTACTCACAATAACACACAACGCAACACTTAATCTAGCTCGCAAAATGAAGCAAAGTCGGAAAACTAGCAAACGGGATTCAGCTGTCTGAATGGACATCCGATCGGATGACCATCCGACCGGATAGCTATTCGACCGGACGCCATCCGATCGGCTGCCACACTTGCACCAAATTAACCATTCGACTAACCATGTCACTGTCTCCAATAAATAGAGCACTTGACCTCCATTTTCACCTTTTATTCGGCTCATTTGCTCTCTAGTCCCAGACCCTTCCAATCACGATTTAAGGCCTTTTCGTAAGTATCTCACCTCAAATCTTGTACAACTTTCATCTTTAATCACTTCTACACCACATTCTTCACCAAAATCACACGAACACTTCAACTTTTTCTCGAAAACCAACTGATTTGGACATCTTGAAGGTGGTTTCCACTCAGTTTCTTATGCAAACTATGGTGGAGCGCCGTTTAACCAAGATTGGTGCTAGATCTAATGGATTTTCACAACTTTTATACGAGATCCAAAGGAATCTCACACTTTTACACCAGATCTAACGGAATTTCACATGTTTCCGGCTCAGATATGATGAACTACATGTTTTACAACTGATTTCCAAACTTTTCTTCAATTTTTATAGAAAACATGGGTGAAATCAGACTCAAACAGACTCACAACTCCTTTCTTAGTCTGAAGTCGGCTTGAAAACTGAATTCCACCAGAAACCAGACTGATTGACGGGTCCAAACATGAAATTCCATCTGAAACAGCTCGTCTGTTCGAAAGGGGTGATACCCATCCGATCGAACGAGCTGGGTTTGGTAGGTTTCCGTTGTTCGACACGTTGTCACACCGTCTCTGTTGGGATTGAACCTTACCAGAGGAACGGATAATTAAAGCCAAAACCGAATCATGACAGTGGATTCACAATAATCAGCTGTTTACATTAAGCTTTCCCCTTGACAGTGAATCAAACATCTGACATGCTCCGAGTACTGCCCTTATCAACAACTGCTGATCCTATAAACCACTGTGAAACCAAAGCACTGATGAAGTTTAAAGGCTGAAGCTCAATCTACTGCTGGAATGCAAGTACTGCTGAAGAGTTAAAGCACTGCCTATTCAAGGCCTGATCACCCTTTGAAGAAAGCACTGTTGCTCATACAACAGTGGTTGATTACGTCAGTGGAATGAAGAGTCAGTGTTTATATATCAGTATTTAGACTGTAATCAATGTCTGTATGATCAGTAGTTGTAGAACAGTAGATAGAGTTTGTTAGTTTGTTAGATGTCACTTTCATGGTGACGTCAGCTGAGATGCCTCAGTGGTTTGGTTTGTCTATAAATGGAGCAGTACTCTGTACTGTTACATTTTATTCATTTTGAGTGAGTTCTTCTCCTCAATTCAATCCTTTCATCTTGTGCAATCCAACCTCGGGGCATCAGGCTGAGGGGGAGTTTAGTTTGTAAGCATGTTTGTAATCATTTGATTCGTATTGTAAATCTTTTGACTAAATGAATTGCATATGCTTTTTCAAAACTGTTTTCTTCCTTGATTGTGTTTCCAAGTTTGTTGTTCATTTCCGCTGCACTTAAACTCTGTTCATCTCTATTGATTATACAATTTACACAAACAAACATAATCATGAGAGCCTCCGATCCTAACAATTGGTATCAGAGCCTGGACAGTCAAAATTTGATCTAACAATCAATTTGACATAACAGTTCGGCTTATAATTCATTGATACTGAGGTTGGGTGCATTTTGTTGAAAAACAGAGTACCGAGTAAATCATGTCCAAAGTGGTTATTCAAAATCTCTGTAAATCAACCAAGATGTCATATGACACACAAATCTCACACAACAAGTGATTTCATGCACAAGACTCTCATGGTTTCTAGATCTGAAAACATATCTATTAAAACTATGGGACTATCTCTTATTTTCAAAATTGATTTCAACTATTGTTGTGAATTTTGTGATGTTTCATCATGTTTAATACTAAAGTATGAACCTCAGATGAACAAAACCTATGTTCTTAAAACATTAGTGTTTTTGGTAAACATGAAAGAGGGAATTTAAAACTTTAGTCATAAGATCTGGTGTGTTGAAAAACAGGTTGAGGATCCTCAAATGGACAAAATCAACTTTGTTAAATTACTTTCAGAAAATCAGGGATCAACATAGTCCATATCATATGTAGTGTGAGATTGGTTGAAAAACGTGTGGAAACATGACCAATTCTCTCAAAACTTTACGACAAAATGATATTGGATTAAGGTTTTTCCCTCAAAGACCTCCCAATAAGTAATTCATTACTTATAAATGGGAAGGGTAAAAAGGGAAGAAGAAATTCACAAAAACTCAGAAGTGTGTTCATCTCAAAACTTCTGAAGTCAGAAGAAAAGAGTATAAACATAAAACACTAAAGAGTCAGAGTTTAGGGTAATAATGGTCATTAAGCAACTGTGTACATTCATCTGTACACGAAAAGGTTCAGGTAAAAATGGAAATTCCGGTGAATGAACTTTAAAGAGGATTAGACAAATCTTCAAAATCATCACATGGTTCTCAAAAACTCATGTGTACATGTATCCTCAATTCTGTTGTAAATCAATCAACAAGAAAATGGTTCTAAACTGTGGTCAAAATGTATTTAAAATTTCATACGACTATTGTCAAACCACTGACCATTTTCATAAACTTGAAGATGATGTGATCACGTATTTTATTGTATATATACCAGATCCTTTTTGATGCTATTTTCAGAAAATCCTTTATCCATTTTTTTTTCTCTCAAAAGATTTTCTCTATTTAACCAGGATATATTATTCGTTTTTTTAAGAATAATATATTTTGAACTTTTGCTGGTTTTTGTTGGCAATAGTTTCAATTTCCTGTCAGGATATGGTACCTTATTTTTTATTGGTATTTTTGTCCTCATGAATGGGTCAAAAGGAAATGGTGCATATGTCAAGGTCATGTCATACTCAGGGTTGGTTTTAAACACTAATCAAAGGTTGATTGCTAAACAGTGCTTAAACTACTGGGGCACTCATATTTTAATTTGGATATTAAACAAAAATGAGTTGCCTTAGCAAAAAGTTCTCATCATCCGGGGTATCAAACCACTGTCAGTAATTCGTAAGAATCTCAAAAGGAAATTGACATGTGGCAAAACCTTGAATGAAAATTTCTTGAAAAAGTTGCTAAAAATGAACTTTCAAATCATTGCCATTATTTTAACCCTAACCACTGTTTTGTTCAAACGTCTGTTTCCTAATTACTATCCACTGCTGGATGTCAACCACTGATCCTCATTTTGCTTGGCAAGCACTGATGCTCAAAATCAGTGTCTTATCCACTGATATGCTATCCATTAATAGTAAAATCTTCCACTGTCATCACATTATTACCGTTGTAACTACTGATGCTTGATACATCAGTAGTTCTTAAAACAACTGTCCTCCATTCTTCATCCATATCATCAGAGGTTGACACGTGGTCAGTTTTTAGCCTTCAGATCATAATAACCGCTGCCACATCAGCGATCATTTTTTCCCTAAATAAAACCCTGATCAAAACCCCAAACAGGGTTTTACACTGTCGAATTGAATTCCAAAGTTCTCTTCTCAAAGCAGTTTCCAACCTTTCTTCCCAAATCACTCTCCGATTCTTCTTCATCAAAATGACGAAGTCAAAATCAAAATCAAAATCTAAACCAAAATCACCATCATCTTCAAAAGAGGTCGCTCAAACGGCCGAAGAAACCATTGAAATCCCATACAAATCACCGCACAACTACTTGGGTCTCCTCACAAAACCCTCAAACAACCGCACCTTCGATTCCGTCATCGACACACTATCTAAATCAAAGTACAAAACTTTGTTGATAGTAGACGCTCCCATTTACTTGCAAACCCAGAGAGAGTTCTGGAAAAATGCTAAGCTTGAAAAACAAGACGGAAAAGTAGTAGCCATTAACTCCTCGATACAGGGTAAAGCGATTCAAATCACTCCGCAATCAATCTCAGAAGTCTTCAAACTCGATGATCAGAAAGGTAAAACTTCTTTTGATAAAAACGAGTTAAAAGTTGATTTTCTGAAAAGGGCATATGCAGAACAATCAAAGGTAGATACCTTACAAAAAGGTTACTTCCCGTCTGCACCCAGATTTTTATTCCACACACTTTTGTCGTGTGTTTCAAATAAAACAACAGCTTTTAATGAAATACCATTGAAGATTCAATGCCTGGGCTATGCCATTTTAAATAATAAAGATTATAACTATTCCCAGGAAATCTTCAATGACTTGGTAAAGAATGTTGATAGCAAAACATTTTTACTCTTTCCAAGGTTTCTAAGTTACTATTTTAAACAAAAAATTGAAAAAGAAAATGAAAATGTGCCAAAACAAGGTGTTTATTTTCAAATAAAAAGTTTAACACCTGAAACATTCACCAGGATGTTGGCACCAATAAAAACAAAAGCAGAGGTGTCCGAGCAGAATTTAGCAGTTACCACTGCTCCTCAGACATCTGCTGCTGAGCCCACTGCTCCAGGTGATCATAGCAGCACTACCACTGCTTTGTAACCCACACCTGCCACCACCAAAAAGGCCAAAAAGAAAACATCCAGAAAACCCCCAAAACCCAAAACAAAGGCAACTCTGGAAGATGAGATCCCAGAGCAAATGCCAGTGACAACACAAATGTCACCACAAACCACTGCTGCTACTTCCTCACAGCAGTTGGTAGAAAGATCTCCACCATTGCCTAAAACTCCTCCTGCATCCTCACAAAAGGACCAGGTTGTAAGCACAGGGACCCCACAATATGAAGCTCTGGATTCAATCGGATCCATCTTCCTCAGTCCTGATCCCAAGGACATGTCTCTTTCAACTCCCATACCCTCACCAATAATATTACCACAATCCATGCAACCCTTGTTGCATGCAGTTGATATAGCTCAGACAAAAACCAGTTCCTCTCAATCACCCATCAAAGAGAGTACACTCCAACAAGTGATTGGGTCTGATGCTTATACCTCTGCTATCCCAGCAACAACTGAGGAGGTTACACCCCCTGAGTTACAAGTAACTCTCGGTGGTAGTTCAAGTGGAGCAGCAACTACAACTGATGGATCAACAGATCTTCAGTTGGACAGTTGTTTCATCAGTCAGACTCCCTTGAAGGCAATTTCTTCCATAGCACCATCGGTAACCACCAGTGAGTTGATTCTAACCACTGGTACCATTAAAGGTTTATCAAGTGCCGAAGAAAGAAGTCCCCAGTACCAAGAACAAGGGGCATCAATTGGTGATTTTTGGGATTCAGTTCCTAAGTCACACATTGATACAACCACTGCTGGTGGGGATTCAGATGATCCCATTAAAGTGGGTGATGAGTCAAAATATCAGGAATTAACGGGCAGAGTTGAAAAACTTGAAACCTCGGTTGCTGAAATAAAGGATATGGTGCAAGAGATTCTGAAAGCTCAAAAAGCACAATCCACTGCTGTTCCACCTCAAGCACCTGCTCCACCATAAGCATTTGCTGCAAATGAGCTCTGGAATATCTTTCAACCCTTACTTGAACACCAAAAACAGATGGCTGATCAGCAGCATGAAATACATGTAAAAATGCTGACAAATATGGTGGAGTCAAGAAGCAAAGATACTCAAGCAGATATAAAGGTTATAAAGGCCAGCATACAAAAGACTGCCCATGGTGAAAAAGTTCCCTCCACTATCCTTTTTATGGATAACACCCTTGCAGATAATGCCAAAAAGGGGGAGAATGTCAAGAAGATGAAGAAAAAGGGAATTGAAGATGGTCTGTATGTTGAACCAGAGCAAGAAAAACAGCCATCTAAAATCTCAAAAGATTCAACATCTGAAACTTCCATCCAAACAGCTGATACAACAGTGGTTACAAAAACTGCTGTCAGTAGCCAAACAGCTGCCATCTCTTCAACACACACCACTCCATCACACACCACCAAAACTACTGCCCTACCACCATTACCTCCTGTCATAAAACAGATGTTAAAACATCTGTTGTAATGACAACAGCAGTTGAAACACCAGTTGTTTCAACAGCTGTTAGTCAATCACAAACATAAATCACTGCCATTCAATCTCAAACCACTGAGCCACCCAAGACATCATCAGCCTCTCCTACAATAAAAAGGAGAAGGATTGTCATATCTGATGATTCACCACCACCATCACCACCATCAAAAACTACCTCACCACCTCCATCCCCTGCTCAAAAGCAGAAGACATCTGCTGACATATCAGCAGTTGTAATGACAACAGCGGTTGAAACACCAGTTGTTTCAACCACTGTTAGTCAGACATCCACCACTGTTTCCACCAGTCTCACATCACAACCAGCAAAGCTCTACACCAGAAAAAGAAAACTTACTCAGCCAGATGAGGACCAATATGATCCCACTGCTGCAAGATATCCGTTAGAACTAGAAGCTATAAAAAATGAGATGAGGCAATTTTACACTGATGATGATCCTTTAAACAGAAGATTTTCTTCACTCGTTGGCTTCATGGTTCCAGAAGACATGGATGAATATCTTGAGCTCAAAGTAAGACAGGCTAAGATAAGAGCCAAGGTTGAATGTAAAGGTCAAGGTGATGAAGCCATTGCTGAAAGATTGGATTTTCTGCTCACAAAAGTCAAACAAATAAAAGATTTTGCACAAGAGCCGTGCAAAGAAAAGGCAGAACAATGAAAAGAGATGAGAGGAAAACTTCTTGCATACATAATGCAAGAAAAATTTTATCCTGCTGAAGAAAACCAATTCGAAGAATGGCCAATAGTGGCTTTAAAGCATGAAGCTGATAGGATTGATAGAATCAAGAATGATCCTAGAAAGAAGAAAAATGCTCCAAATTGGAGTAAATACAAAAAGCTCATCTCTGACCTAACAGCTGAGTATAAAAGAAAGAAACAGGAGTTGGTGGATGCAAAAGTGGACACTACAAATGCCATATCAAAATGGTCAAAGCAGCAAACTGATGAAGCCTATGAAAGGCTGAAGAAAAGGAAGATAACTGTTTCAAGCACTTCAAAGAAGCATGAACAAATGGTGAAGCTTGAACAGCAGATAGAAAACCTCAAAACACTGTTCCGGTCAACTAAAAATTCTACTCTTGTGACAAACCAAGAAGAAGGAAACAGCTGACCAGTGTAGAGGTCAAGGAAAAGGAAGTTGAGTACTTCACAGAAACCATCATGAAAATGGGTCTAAAAGAAGAGAACTCGGAAAAACTTCAAAACCTTTTTAAGAAGGTGTTAACTAAACCTGCATCACCATCTACTTCAGAAGTTTCAGACATTGAGCCAGATCAACAAAAGAGACAGGAGCAGATAGAAAAGGAAACTGCAGAAGACATAGCTGCAGCAAACAATGTTATTGAAATGGCCTTCAAAAGAATGTCTGAAAGTCTACAAGTTTTCACAAGGCCAACATCTCCCAACTCATCTATAAATAAATCTCTCCCAAGAAACCCATTGGGTTTAAAAGTACTAAAGTGGATGTCTGATCAAAAGACCCACGTATTGACCCTGGTCAGATCCAATGGCGAAGTGAAGTACATATCAAGGAAAGAAGCACTAGGCCTTAGTGTTGAAGATTTGCAGGATCTCCTTGAACTTTCACTGTGCAGGGATGAGGATGACACAAGTTCCAAAGAATTTGAAGAAGAATTTAAAAGAAAAGCAAGGGAACTTCTGATGAGGAATAAAGATCCAGAATAATGAAGGGTTTTGGCATTATCTGTTCCAGGGGGAGATTGTTGGGATTGAACCTTACCAAAGGAACAGATAATTAAAGCCAAAACCGGATCATGACAGTGGATTCACAATAATCAGCTGTTTACATTAAGCTTTCCCCTTGACAGTGAATCAAACATCTGACATGCTCCAAGTACTGCCCTTATCAACAACTGCTGATCCTATAAACCACTGTGAAACCAAAGCACTGATGAAGTTTAAAGGCTGAAGCTCAATCTACTGCTGGAATCCAAGTACTGCTGAAGAGTTAAAGCACTGCCTATTCAAGGCCTGATCACCCTTTGAAGAAAGCACTGTTGCTCATACAAAAGTGGTTGATTACGTCAGTGGAATGAAGAGTCAGTGTTTATATATCAGTATTTAGAATGTAATCAATGTCTGTATGATCAGTAGTTGTAGAATAGTAGATAGAGTTTGTTAGTTTGTTAGATGTCACTTTCATGGTGACGTCAGTTGAGATGCCTCAGTGGTTTGGTTTGTCTATAAATGGAGTAGTACTCTGTACTGTTACATTTGATTCGTTTTGAGTGAGTTCTTCTCCTCAATTCAATCCTTTCATCTTGTGCAATCCAACCTCGGGGCATCAGGCTGAGGGGGAGTTTAGTTTGTAAGCATGTTTGTAATCATTTGATTCGTATTGTAAATCTTTTGACTAAATGAATTGCATATGCTTTTTCAAAACTGTTTTCTTCCTTGATTGTGTTTACAAGTTTGTTGTTCATTTCCGCTGCACTTAAACTCTGTTCATCTCTATTGATTATACAATTTACACAAACAAACATAATCATGAGAGCCTCCGATCCTAACAGTCTCCATTAACTCGAAAACTTCACACACTGACCATCTGTTCGAATGGCCATCCGATCGGCTGACCATTCATCCAGATGATCTTATTATGGTAACACTTGTTGTTTATTTTTACAGGACACTATGATCAAACACTTAAACAAGTTCACAAACATCTACACATTGTTCGAATGGCCATCCAATCGAATGGTCATCCGTCCGGATGACCATTCGCTCAGGTAGTCTGATACTTTAACTCGATTTTCGCACCATTCGACACTCTGTTCCCGACCGGATCACCACTTAGATGACTTATGCTCTGTTCCCCGCACGTAGGCTGATCCAGCGCTCCCTTTCGATCCAATCCTACTGTGTTTAGGATTTTAAGTACCTACTGTGAGTATACTCGATCCCTTTTTGTTTTAAACACTTTTGTGATGCAACATGTATTCTATATCAAGACACTTGACACTTGAAACTTATTTGAAACATGCTCTATCCGCATTAGACATGAAAACATGATACTTATGAGACTTGAGACTTTTATGCTATGTGAACGTTTGATTCTTATGTGTAGCTCGCCTTAACAATTATAGCGCTATAGGGGTAACCCACCTCTCCTTGAGTCTTGTGGAGTATTGTTAAGTTTTGATTCTTTTACCTCCTCTTCGATGCGTTGAAGTAGGAAAGGCACGTTAATGCGTTGGAGACTTGGGTTATCATATGAACCACATTAACTAGCATGCCGAAACTTGCGATATGTTGTTCATGTTGGATATGAGTTTTAAACATTTAAACTATTATGTTATATGTATTCAAACTTGTATGCTCTCCAACAGTTTTGTTGATTTTATTTTAATACATGTTGCAGGTTGATAGTAGCCGGGAATCAAGAAAACAAGCTAGGATGATGCTTAGAAACTCATCTTAGTTAATTAGACAAATTTTGAACAATATTTGAATGTTTACGTTGTTTTGATACGTTAAGATGGTTGTGGAATGTATTTGACATTTTAGACATATTTATGAAATTTTAATTAATCTATATCGAAACAAGTAGTGTTGTGGATTCTCTTAAGCAATCTGATTCGCCTAGTGCCGCGCCCCGATGTTTCCGCCATCGGTTGGGGTGTGACAGATTGGTATCAGAGCCATAACTATAGGGAATTAGGAAAAAGTAGGAATGCTTTGCCCTAGTCTATAGTTCTAGGAACTTTGACTCTTATATGTTGTTTAAAACTTATGCATTCTACCTTACATGCTTCCTAGCAATACTTCCTTGTTAAACTTACATGCCTTTCCTAAGGCTAACACAATACTTCCTTGTAACACAATAGAAACGACTCATCAAAATAGGGGTGACTCCCGCCTTTGATGACGACTTTCACTCAGCAGTGTCTATATTTTGCACGAGATTTACACTCAAGTTAGGAGTGATATCCAAACCTTGAAGGGGAATTTCCATTTCATAATGTAGTGGGTCTTATCTTTTGATAGGTACCAACAATATTAGGGTATAATGTTACCAAGTTAGAGGTGAAACTCGCATCTTGATAACTAGTCCCACTCTTTGATTTTCAGTCTCGCCAAAGTCTTGAATTTTCACGATCAATTAAGGATGGGTAGTAACCGAAAGGATAAATAGGCCTAACATCGATGAATGTATTTGTCTAAGTAGGCCAAAGCACGTAGCTTAATTCGAATAGGGCCTCGATTTACTTTGGTTAGTCAACATATCTCTACCCGAAACAATCCTATGTTTATGAGCCTATCTTTTATATTATCTCGATTTTACATGTGATTTTATACTTGATACTTAATTCATTTCGAGACTGTTGCACAAATCGCACTAAATTTGTGATGCTTTATTCAATCATGTTATACTATGAGAAACCTGTTGAACGTTTTTATACCATGTGAAACAACCTGATTAAACTATGTGAAACATGTTGAACGTTTGTGATGTGTGAAACAACTTGCGCCTTTATGTGATCATGTGAAACTTTATGCAATGTTACGTTATCGTGAAACTATACTATTAAACAAAACATTATGATCGAGTCTCACCCGATCCTTAATCTGGCTCTTTAGATGTCATCAAGTCGTCTTCCCCACCCACCCACACAAGAGGTCAAAGGCCAACACTCAGAAGAAGATGATCTCTTTTATGGCCGACCAGATTGCACACATTGTTCCCAAGATTGTCACTGAAATACAGGGATCAAACACACCTCCATCCTCTGTTGACTCAAAAGCAGTCCTACCTAAGCCTGTGAGCTTCAACTACAAAAACTTTGTCTCTTGCAACCCTAAGCCTTTCACGGGCAATGATGGGGTAACTGCAATGCTGGAGTGGTTCGACAGCATAGAAGTTACTTTCATCAACTGTGAGTGCCCTGAACATCTCAAGACTAGGAGTGCAACTGGCGTGTTTCAAGGCCGAGCTCTGGAATGGTGGACTAATGAGAGAAACACCTGCTCCAATGATGAAGCTTATGCTTTACCGTGGGCCGAGGTTAGGGAACTGATGATGCTTGAATTTTGCCCTCCTCATGAGCAGCAGAAACTTGAGGAGGAATTCTGGCATCTGAAACAAGTTGGTGATGACAAGCTGGCTTATACTACCCGCTTTAAGCAACTTAGCATCATCGTGCCACATTTGGTTTCTACTCCTAAACGCATGATCACAAAGTACATTCATGGATTACCTCCTGCTATACGTGATGCCATTGAAGCAACCCAACTTGACTCTATTGAAGAAGTTTACCGTCTTGCAGCAAGTTTGAACAATAACCACGTCCGTGATAAACAATTTGGTACACCTGCTCCCTCGAAACCAGCTAAACAGATTACCCTGCAACCAAGTGGCAGCAAGAACAAGAAACGAAAGTCTCAAAATTTTGGCTGCAATGCAATTCTCCCTGTTGCAAACTCAAACCCTACTTGCAATGGTATTGTTCCTGCTGCTACTCCAAACCCTCATGCTCCAGAAAACACCAAGAAGTCGTACACTAGGGTTCATCCCAAGTGTGCCACTTGCAACTATCATCATCCTGTCAACGCAACTTTTCGCTAGTGTACTACCTGCAATCGCTATGGTCACACAGCCCCTTACTGCCGTCAAGCCAATCAAGTTCAGCAAGCACCACCAGCTCAACCAGCTCAGCAGAACCCCAAACCAGCAAACAATGTGCGAGCATGCTACAAATGTAGGGACACCACTCATATCCGTCCCCAATGCCCCCAGCTGAATCAGGAGCAACAACAAGTCGCTCAAGGCCGAGCATTCAACATCAACGCAAATCAGGCGCGTAACGACAATGACGTCGTTAATGGTACGTTACTTGTTAATAATCTTTACGCTTCGATACTATTTGATACTGGTGCCGACAAAAGCTTTGTGTCCGTAGAATTTGAGTCTTTGTTAAACTGTGCACGCTCTAAACTACCTAAGTCGTTCTCTGTCGAGATTGCCGATGGTAAGTCTATTCTAGTTGATTCTATTCTCCGTGATTGTTCCCTGACTCTTAACGATCACGTTTTCACTATTGACCTCATACCCATGCAATTGGGTAGTTTTGATATCATAATAGGCATGGATTGGTTGCGTAAGAACCATGCTGAAATCGCTTGTCACGAGAAGTACGCTCGTTTACCTCTCTCGTCTGGTGATACTTTGCACGTCTATGGAGACCGACCTTCTAGAGGACTGAAATTGATGTCATGCACTCAAGCGAATAGATGCTTACGTAAACAGTAATTCGCCTTTTAGGCCCACATAGTGGAACAAAAGGGCAAGGGAAAGAGCGTAAGTGATGTTCCAGTAGTGTGTGATTTCCCTGATGTCTTTCCTGAAGATCTTCCCGGTCTTCCTCCACCTCGATCTGTTGATTTTTGTATTGATCTTATACCTGGTTCAACTCCTGTTGCCAAGGCTTCGTACCGACTTGCACCCTCTGAGATGCAAGAATTATCTAGTCAACTGCAGGAATTACTCGATAAAGGTTTTATACACTCACCTTGGGGTGCTCCCGTGTTATTCATCAAGAAGAAAGATGGTTCATTTCGCATGTGCATCAACTACCGTGAACTTAACAAACTCACCTTCAAGGATCGTTATCCCATCCCTCGTATCGATGATCTATTTGATCAACTACAAGGCGCAAGTTGTTTCTCTAAAATCGACCTTCGATCTAGTTATCATCAGCTTCGTGTTCTCGATATCCCCAAAACCGCTTTTCGCACCCGTTATAGACACTACGAGTTCGTAGCTATGCCTTTTGGCTTGACCAATGCACCCGCTGTGTTCATGGACCTTATAAATCGTGTTTGTAAACCTTACTTGGATCGTTTTGTTATAGTCTTTATTGATGATATTCTTATTTATTTGAAGAACCAAGGTGATCATGCGCGACATATACACCTCATGTTAGAACTTTTACGTGGTGAACGCTTATACGCAAAGTTTTCTAAGTGTGAATTTTGGATCAATTAAGTACAATTCTCGGACACGTTGTTACCAAACAAGGAATTCATGTTGACCCTTCCAAAATCGAACCAGTGAAGAATTGAAGTACGCCTAAATCTGCATCTGAAATTCGTTTCTTCTTAGGATTGGCGGGATATTACCGTCGATTCATCTCGGACTTTTCAAAGATCGTCGTTCCTCCCACTTCGTTAACTCAGAAAGAGAAACCTTTTGCTTGGGGTCCCGAGCAAGAGGAATCTTTTCAAACTCTTAAGGATCTGCTTTGTAATGCTCACGTACTCGCTCTCCCTGATGGGAATGATGATTTTGTGGTGTATTGCGATGCCTCGAACCATGGCCTTGGCTGTGTGCTCATGCAGCGGGACAAGGTCATCGCTTATACCTCCCGACAGCTCAAAATACATGAGAAAAACTATACTACCCACGATTTAGAGCTTGGCAAAGTTGTTTTTGCGCTAAAGATTTGGCGACACTACCTATATGGTACTAAGTGTGTGGTTTTCACTAACCATAAGAGCCTGCATCACATCTTTAACCAAAAGGAACCGAATATGCGTCAGCGACGATGGGTGGAGTTGCTTAACGACTACGATTGCGAGATTCGCTACCACCCTGGTAAAGCGAATGTCGTGGCCGATGCTCTTAGTCGAAAGACTCATGTTAGTAGCATTCGTTGTTTTCAAGTTTCTAGCGACCTTCATGCTTGTATCCGTGAAGCTCAATACTCGTCAACCAATGAAGGTAGTCTAATCGTTGAAATACGAGGTGCTTCTATTGACCAGCTTGAAACGAAGTCTGATGGACTTTAGTACTATCTCAATCGCATCTGCGTGCCAGATCGTGACAATCTCTGTGAGCTCATTATGAATGAAGCTCACAAATATTCATCCTGGCGCTGATAAGATGTACCATGATCTGTGTATGACTTATTGGTGGCCTGGTATGAAGAAGGAAATCGCCGCATACGTCTCGAAGTGTCTTACTTGCTCGAAGGTCAAAGCCAAACATCAACGTCCTTCAGGTCTTCTAGAACAACCTGAAATCCCTGTTTGGAAATGGGATAGCATTGCTAAGGATTTCATCACTAGATTCCTGCGAACACCTTCCGGTCATGATAGTATATGGGTAATCATCGACCGTTTGACCAAATCAGCCCGCTTTCTTCTTATTCGTGAAGATTTCAAAGTGGAGAAACTTGCTCGAATCTACACCGATGAAATCATATGTCGTCATGGTATACCCATTGACATTATCTCCGACCGCGATGGTCGTTTTACTTCACGTCTTTGGCAAACCTTTCAGTCCGCCATGGGTTCTCACTTGAATCTTAGTACAGCCTTTCATCCTCAAACGGATGGACAGACTGAACGCACTATTCAAACCCTAGAGGAAATGCTCCGTTCTTATGTCATCGACTTTGGTGGTAATTGGGATGTACATTTACCATTGATCGAGTTCTCGTACAACAACAGCTACCATTCCAGTATTCAGATGGCTCCTTTCGAAGCTTTGTACGGTCGCAAGTGCTGATCCCCTCTCAGTTGGCATGCGATTGGCGACAAGCAACTTACTTGGCCTGAGATCATTCAAGAGACGACAGATAAGATTCTTCAAATCCGTGATAACCTGATCAAGGCTAGGAGCAGACAAAAGAGCTATGCTGACAAAAGGCGTAAGCCTCTGGAATTAAATGTTGGAGACCACATTCTACTCAAAGTATCTCCCTGGAAAGGAGTGATACATTTTGGTAAAAGGGAAAACTTGCCCCTTGCTTTGTGGGTCCCTTCAAGATTCTCGAAAGAATTGTCAAAGTGGCTTACCGACTCGATTTGCCTCAAGAGATTAGCAACGTACATCCAACATTCCATGATTCTAATCTCAGGAAGTGCTTAGCGGATGAGGAACTTCGTGTTCCCATCGAAGACGCAAATAAACGAGACTCTCTACTTTGTGGAAATGCCGGTCGAAATCATGGACCGAGGTACCAAGCGACTGAGGCGCAACAAAATTTACATAGTTAAGGTGCGATGGGAAGGAAAGCGTGGCGCCGAATTCAATTGTGAACTCGATAGTGAAATGAAAACCAAGTATCCACAGCTCCTCAAGCAGTCTTCCTCTTAGATTTCGGGGACGAAATATCCTAAAGGAGGGGAGACTGTAACTCCCTGCGTTTTGATACTTTTGTTATCTCGGCAAGTCTCGTCATACTTCCTATCTTGCTATGTTTTTACAACTCTAGACGATCGATCATAATGAGTAATGAATTACTTAAATCTTAATTGCGTTAAACTATGTGAAACTTTTACTC
Source organism: Helianthus tuberosus (assembly GCA_030545235.1). Classification (NCBI taxonomy): domain Eukaryota; kingdom Viridiplantae; phylum Streptophyta; class Magnoliopsida; order Asterales; family Asteraceae; genus Helianthus; species Helianthus tuberosus. The sequence goes on along the minus strand of JARYGA010045592.1, from coordinate 128,291 downwards.
TATGTGATGCTTCTCTTATATGAACGATGTGAATCTTGACCCATGTGATACTTTTATATGTGAACAATATGGTTGTTGACTCTTGATTCTTGACTCTTGTAAAGTTTCTGCATGAATGATGTGAATCTTGACTCTTGTGATGCTAGAAACTTGACACTTGTTATTCTTGATACTTAATGAACAAGAAACTAGCTTAAACACAAACCTAAAATACGGAAACTGCATGAACAAATTTATGATGTAGTAGTACACTATAATAATGGTTACTCACAATAACACGCAACGCTACACTTAATCTAGCTCGCAAAATGAATCAAAGTCGAAAAACTAGCAAACAGGATTCGGCTGTCCGAATGGACATCCGATCGGATGACAATCCGACCGGATGGCCATTCAACCGGACGCCATCCGATCGCTGCCACACTTGCACCTACTTAACCATTCGACTAGCCATGTCAATGTCTCCTATAAATAGAGCACTTGACCTCCATTTTCACCTTTCATTCGGCTCATTTGCTCTCAAGCTCCAAGACCCTTCCAATCACGATTCAAGGCCTTTTCGTAAGTATCTTACCTCAAATCTTGTATAACTTTCATCTTTAATCACTTCTACACCACATTCTTCACCAAAATCACACGAACACTTCAATTTTTTCTCGAAAACCAACTGATTTGGACCTCTTGAAGGTAGTTTCCACTCGGTTGCTTATGCAAACTATGGTGGAGCGTCGTTTAACCAAGATTGGTGCTAGATCTAGTGGATTTTCACAACTTTTATACGAGATCTAAAGGAATCTCACACTTTTACACCAGATCTGATGAAATTTCACATGTTTCCAGCTCAGATATGATGAACTACACGTTTTATAACTGATTTCCAAACTTTTCTTCAATTTCTATACAAAACATGGGTGAAATCAGACTCAAACAGACTCTCGACTCCTTTCTTAGTCAGAAGTCGGCTTGAAAACTGAATTCCACCAGAAACTGGACTGATTGACGGGTCCAAACATGAAATTCCAACTTAAACAGTTCATCGGTTCGAAAGGGGTGATACCCATCCGATCGAACGAGCTGGGTTTGGTAGGTTTCCGTTGTTCGACACGTCATCACACCATCTTCGTTAACTCGAAAACTTTACACACTGACCATCTGTTCGAATGGCCATCTGATCGGCTGACCATCCGTCCAGATGATCTGATTATAGTAACACTTGTTGTTTGTTTTTATAGGACACTATGATCAAACACTTAAACAAGATCACAAACATCTACACACTGTTCGAATGGCCATCCGTTCGAATGGTCATTCATCCGGATTACCATCCTCTCAGGTAGTCTGTCTGATACTTTAACTCGATTTTCGCACCATTCGACACTCTGTTCCCGACCGGGTCAGCACTTAGAGGACTTATGCTCTATTCCTCGCACGCAGGCTGATCCATCGATCCCTTCGATCCAATCCTACTGTGTTTGGGATTTTAACCGCCCACTGTGAGTATACTCAATCCCTTTTTGTTTTAAACATTTTTGGGATGCAACATGTATTCTATATCAAGACACTTGACACTTGACACTTGAAACTTATTTGAAACATGCTCTATCCGCATTAGACATGAAAACATGATACTTGTGAGACTTGAGACTTTTATGCTATGTAAACGTTTGATTATTATGTGTAGCTCGCCTTAACAATTATAGCGCTATAGGGGTAACGCACCTCTCCTTGAGTCTTGGGGAGTATTGTTAAGTTTTGATTCTTTTACCTCCTCTTCGATGCGTCAAAGTACGAAAGGCACGTTAACGCATTGGAGACTTGGATTATCATATGAACGACGTTAACTAGCATGCTGAAACTTGTGATATGTTGTTCATATTGGATATGAGTTTTAAACGTTTAAACTATTATGTTATATGTATTCAAATTTGTATGCTCGCCAACATTTTTGTTGATTTTATTTTAATACATATTGCAGGTTGATAGTAGCCAGGAATCAAGAAAACAAGCTAGGATGATGCTTAGAAACTCATCTTAGTTAATTAGACAAATTTTGAATAATATTTGAATGTTTACGTTGTTTTGATACATTAAGATGGTTGTGGAATGTGTTTGACATTTCAGACATATTTATGGAATTTTGATTAATCTACATCAAAACAAGTAGTGTTGTGGATTCTCTTGAGCAATCTGATTCGCCTAGTGCCGCGCCCCGATGTTTCCGCCATCGGTTGGGGTGTGACACGAGGACGGAGTTGAGTGGAGCTGCGGCGGTAGTCACATAGTTCTTGTTGTTGTTGTTCCTTCGCTTGCGGCTTTGGGGTGAAGACTTTGAACCCTTGAGATGCTACATTGATGGTACTGGGAGCGGCAGTAGCTTATTTGAGACTCTTGGTCGAGGTTTTGAAAGCTCCAGCCAAGACTCGCTTGTCGTTGATCTCAGCTGTTAGTTGGTAGGTTTCCTCGATAGTAGTAGGTCTCGCTGCCTGAACAAAGTCGGCTACACAATCGGGCAGAGCTCGAATGTACTTATTGACAGTCTTATCGGGTGTGTCCACCTGACTGGGACATATAATACTCAGTTGCTTGAAACGAGCGGTAAGACCAGTGTTGTCACCTCCTTCCTGCTTGATGTGCCCGAATTCATTCTCCAGCTTCTGGACTTCGTGAGGAGGACAAAACTCCTTCATCATGAGCTACCTGAGCTCCTCCCATGAGAGGCCATAAGCTGCATCGTTACCGCGTCTGTTGCGCTCAGTGGTCCACCAATTAAGTGCCCTGGACTGGAAGACTCCAGCAACATTCACAGTGCGGAGATTTCAGGACATCCACTTTGACGAAAGGTGACTTCGATAGAGTCAAACCACTGAAACATAACACTAGGTCAATCGCCAGTGAAGTTTGCAGGACCGCAGGCTTTGAATTGTTTGAAGCTGAACGGGGTTCTAGGCGCTTCATTCTTCGATTTAACAGATGATTTACTACTGACCTCATTGATTTCACTGACAATCTGAGGTATGAATTTGGCCATTTCCTTGGCCACAAGTGATTCGATACGCTTGTCAGCATGGTTTCGCCGGGCAGCACGGTGAGTGTGAGATCCAAATGACGACATTGTCGAGTGCAAGTTCTGCAGCAGACGTCATCATATGAATTAGACGAGATTCGATTATATCGGGTTATATTTGAAAAGTTTAGCATTCATACAATATATTTATTATTACTATTCTTCACATAAAGCTAAGGAACACGTAGGCACATAGTCACGTAGGCACATAAACCATGTAGGCATGTATACACACAGGCACATAAGCACGTATTACCACATAATATCACATATTTTGCATGTATTCACCTACATATTTTGCACGTATTCACCTATCTTTCAAGGTTGCGTAGCGCGAGTGAGAGTTGCGAGTGATCACGAGTAGCGTAAACGACGAGTTTAGCGTATGAGGCTTCTTAGTTTGTTTGCGATTAGTTAGTGTTTTAGATTGGGAAAGCTGTGCGAGTTGTGTGCGATGAGCGGGGAGTGAGAGAAATCGAAACCGTAAAGCGTAAAGTTCGAAACACATAAACATAATAAAATCGATGACGTGTAAAATTAACGATTGCGGGCTTGAAAATAAAGTAGAGTGTCTTGGGTGTTAGACATCGACTGCCCAATGTGATTCGACTATTCTCAACGACTCAAGTACACGCTTTGGCCTAATAAACTATGCTCTCTCACCGCAATACGGTGAACGACATTCATCCTTCCAGTTACCACATGACTCGAGTCATTAGAACAATTGAGACTTTGGTGAGAGTTTTGGAAATCAAAGTAGGGAGTGGAACAAGTCATTAAGATGCGGGTCTTACCCCTAACTTAACGACTACGCTTCTAAGTTGTGGTAAAACCACGAGATAGAGATGGAGACTTCCGTTTATATGTGGATTTCACTCCTAACTCAACGAAAGATTCTCGTGCTGAGAGTAAAGTACACGGGGTGAGTGATCTTATCGAGAGATCCTGGTTTTCACACCTATTCTCAACCCAATCACTCAGTGGTGTTATGCGAGGGTGCGGATCGTGTGCTCAGTCTGACTGTCAGTCTGGGGATGGAATGCGGTACTTGGATTGAGAGTCGTACCGAGGGCGGATTGAAAAGTCTCCCAGAGACATGAGGTAAAACGACTATCACGGTCAGAGATGATGTCACGAGGCGTCCCGTGTCGACAAATGACTTCGTCGGTATAGATTCGTGCTAATCGTTCTACCTTGAAGTCTTCTCTTATTGGTATGAAGTGAGCGGATTTCGTAAGACGATCAACGATAACCCAAATGCTACCGTGACCTGAAGGAGTGCGTGGGAGTTTCATAATGAAATCCATGGCAATACTATCCCATTTCCACATCGGGATCTCGGGTTGTTCGAGTAAGCCAGAGGGTCATTGATGTTCTGCCTTAACTTTCGAGCAAGTTAGGCATTTCGAAACGTAAAAAGCGATAACCTTCTTCATTCCCGGCCTCCAATACCTGGCATGGAGGTCTTGATACATCTTGTCGGCACCGAGGTGAATGGAATATCGAGATTTGTGGGCTTTAGTCAGCAAAATATCTCGGAGATTATTGCGACTAGGGATCCAAATACGGTCGAGATAGTGAAAAATACTGTTCTGTTTATTCACTAACTGGTTTTCGGTTCTACATATTCTTTCTTCCTTCAAAGTGTTCTCGAGAAAACAAGTGTGTTGAGCATCGTGAATGAGGGCTTCGAGGTTGTGTTGCGCTTGGACATTACAAACACTATGTAAATAGCTTCGTCGACTAAGAGCGTCAGCAACGATGTTTGCCTTGCCTGGGTGGTAGCGTATCTCGCAATCATAGTCGTTGAGGAGTTCAACCCAACTGCGTTGGCGCATGTTTAGTTCTTTCTGGTTCAAGATATGTTGTAGGCTCTAATGGTCGGTGAAGACCGTACACTTGGTACCATAAAGGTAGTGTTTCCATATCTTTAACGGAAAAACAACTACACTGAGTTCAAGATCGTGGGTGGTGTAATTCTTCTCGTGGACCTTGAGTTGTTGAGACGCATACGCGATAACCTTGTCTCGTTGCATTAGAACATAACCAAGACCTAGGTTAGAAGCATCGCAATAAACAACGAAATCGTCGTTTGCGTCGGGTAGAGCGAGAACGGGAGCATTACAAAGCATACACTTAAGAGTTTGAAAGGCATCCTCTTGTTCGGTTCCCCAAACAAAAGACTTGTCTTTATGCGTTACAACGGTGAGAGGAACGGTGATTTTAGAGAAATCAGCGATAAATTGACGGTAATAACCCGCTAAACCGAGGAAAGAACGAACTTCAGATGGGGTTTTTGGTGTAATACAAATCTTGACAGCTTTTATCTTTGCGGGATCGACGTGAAATCCTTGATTGTTAACGATGTGACCGAGGAATTGAACCTCCTCAAGCCAAAATTCACACTTGGAAAATTTGGCATAGAGCCGATTTCCTTGAAGAAGCTCGAGAACTAAACGAAGATGCTGCGCATGTTTGGCTCTCGACTTCGAATAGATAAGGATATCATCGATAAACACGATAACGAAATGATCCATGAAGGGTTTACACACACGGTTCATCAAATCCATGAAGACCGCGGGTGTGTTGGTGAGACCAAAAGGCATGGCCATGAATTCGTAATGGCCATAACGGGTACGGAAAGCGGTTTCGGGATGTCTTGCTCTTGGATACGTAACTGGTGATAACCTGAACGTAGACCGATCTTGGAGAAACACGTAGCACCTTAAAGTTGATCAAATAAGTCGCCGATTCAGGGTAGAGGGTTGCGATTCTTGACAGTAAGCTTGTTGAGTTCCCTATAATCGACGCACATCCGGAACGATCCATCCTTTTTTCATGAAAAGGACAGGTGCGCCCCAATGAGATGTGCTATGGCGTATGAAACCTTTATCAAGTAACTCCTGGAGTTGGCTAGAAAGTTCACGCATTTCGAACGGTGCGAGGCGATAAGGGGCTTTGGCAATAGGGTTAGCTCCAGGAATAAGGTCGATATGAAAGTTGATATCGCGAGTAGGGGGTAGACCAGGTAAGTCATCAGGAAAGACATTAGGAAAATCACGAACAACAGGAACGTCTTTCACTGTTTTCTTTTCCTTCTCCGCTACTACAATATGGGCTAAGAAAGCCAAGTATTCCTTGTGGAGATACTTACTCGCTTGAAGGCACGACATAAGTTTCAATTCCTTCGAGGATACTTCACCATAAACACATAATTGATCGTCGTTTGAAAGAGAGAAATGAATCATCTTTTTGAAACAAACAACTTCGGCACGATTTTCACAAAGAAAATCCATGCCTACAATGACATCAAAGCTACCTAATTGCATAGGTATGGGGTCGATCAGAAAGATGTGATTGTTGAGTTCGAGAGTACAATCACGGAGAACGGAGCTGACGGTGACGGTTCTTCCGGTGGCAACTTCCACGTCGAAGGTCGTTGGGAGCTTAGCGCGTTTATGTTTTTGGAGCTTTTCGAATTCAAACGACACAAAACAGTTATCGGCTCTAGTATCAAATAAGCATGAAGCATAAATACCGTTAACGAGGAACATACTATTGACACCATTGTTGTCAGTCTGAGCCTGGCGGACGTTGATATTGAAGGTCCTTCCGTGGGCTGCTTGCTGTAGCTGCTGTTGTTGATGCGGTGGTTGATGCTGCTGTGGTTCTTGTTTCACAACACGGTGCAGGCAGACGTTAGTAAAATGATTAGTGTCACCACAAGTGTAGCAGGTTCGAGCATTGGCAATGGGTGCTGGAACTGCTGGGTTACCCTAAGTAGCAAGAGGTTAAGCTAGTGGTGCTAGAAGAGCTTGAGTAGCTTGCTGACGTGGGCCTAAACGACAGTGTGTGATGAAGTGCCCGTAGAGATTGCAATTCACACAGAAACGACAGTTGACCCCTGTCGGATGATGATAAGTGCAAGTGGGCCACATAGGGTGAATACCAGTGTACACACGCTTGGCAGGCGGTGCGTTGGTAGTAGCAACTTGACGATTCTGGTTGTTGGGCGGTACGGGGACGGCGTTGAGTGGAGCTGCGGCGGTAGTCACGTAGTTCTTGTTGTTGTTCCTTCGCTTTCGGCTTTGGTGTGAAGACTTTGAACCTTGAGATGCTACATTGTTGTTACTAGGAGCGGCAGTAGCGTGATTGAGACTCTTGGTCGAGGTTTTGAAAGCTCCAGCCAAGACTCGCTTGTCGTTGATCTCAGCTGTGAGTTGGTAGGTTTCCTCGATAGTAGTAGGTCTCGCTGCCTGAACTAAGTCGGCTACACAATCGGGGAGAGCTCAAATGTACTTCTTGACAATCTTATCGGGCGTGTCCACCTGACTGGGACAGATAATACTCAGCTGCTTGAAACGAGCGGTGAGATCAGCGTTGTCACCTCCTTCCTGCTTGATGTGCCCAAATTCATTCTCCAGCTACTGGACTTCGTGAGGAGGACATAACTCCTTCATCATGAGCTCCCTGAGCTCCTCTTATGAGAGGCCATAAGCTGCATTGTTACCGCGTCTGTTGCGCTCAGCGGTTCACCAATCCAGTGCCCTGGACTAGAAGACTCTAGTAGCATTCACAGTGCAGAGATTTCAGGACATCCGCTTTGACGAAAGGTGACTTCGATAAAGTCAAACCACTGAAACTTAGCACTGGTCCATCGCCAGTAAAGTTTGCAGGACCGCAGGCTTTGAATTGTTTGAAGCTGAACGGGGTTCTAGGTGCTTCATTCTTCGATTTAACAGATGATTTACTGCTGACCTCATTGATTTCACTGAAAAGCTGACGTATTACTTTGGCCATTTCCTTGGCCACAAGTGACGCGATACGCTTGTCAGAATGGTTTCGTCGGGCAGCGCGGTGAGTGTGGGATCCAAATGACGACATTGTCAAGTGCAATTTCTGCAGAAGACGTCGTCATATGAATTAGACGAGATTCGATTATATCGGGTTATATTTGAAAAGTTTAGCATTCATACAATATATTTGTTAGTACTATTCTTCACATAAAGCTCAGGAACACGTAGGCACATAGGCATATAGTCACGTAGGCACATAAACCACGTAGGAAGGTAGACACACAGGCACATAAGCACGTATGAGCACATTATTTCACAAATTTTGCACGTATTCACCTACATATTTTGCACGTATTCACCTATCTTTCAAGGTTGCGTAGCGCGAGTGAGAGTTGCGAGTGATCAAGAGTAGCATAAACGACGAGTTTAGCGTATGTGGTTTCTTAGTTTGTTTGCGATTAGTTAGTGTTTTAGATTGGGAAAGCTATGCGAGTTATGCGCGATGAGAAGAAAGCGAGAGAAATCGAAACCGTAAAGCGTAAAGTTTGAAACACATAAACATAATAAAATCGATGATGCGTAAAATCGGCGATTGCGGGCTTGAAAATAAAGTAGAGTGTCTTGGGTGTTAGACATCGACTGCCCAAAGTGATTCGACTATTCTCAATGACTCGAGTACACGCTTTGGCCTAATAAACTATGCTCTCTCACCGCAATACGGTGAACGGCATTCATCCTTCCAGTTACCACGTGACTCTCATCAGAACAGTTGAGACTTTGGTGAGAATTTCGGAAATCAAATTAGGGAATGGAACAAGTCATTAAGATGCGGGTCTCACCCCTAACTTAACGACTTCGCCCCTAAGTTGTGGTAAAATCATGAGATAGAGATGGAAATTTCCGTTGAGATGTGGATTTCACTCCTAACTCAACGAAAGATTCTCGTGCTGAGAGTAAAATACATGGGGTGAGTGATCTTATCGAGAGTTCTTGGTTTCACACATATTCTCAACCCAATCACTTGGTGGTGTTATGCGAGCGTTTTTCAAAAGGGTGTATTGTGTAAGCCTTAGGAAAGGCAAAATAAGTTTACACGCCTTAGGAAAGGCTCCTTCGTACGAAGCTGGTGTGCGGGGGTTCGTACGAAGGTGTAGTGTTGCAGGTTCGAACGAGGGTTGAGCAACATGTGGGTTCGTACGAAGCCCCTACTGGGTTCGTACGAAGCTGGTCTGTTGGTACTTAGACTATAGACTAGGTCAATTCTATATGACTTGACCTAATTACCTATAGCTATGGCTCTGATACCAATCTGTCACACCCCAACCGATGGCGGAATCATCGGGGCGTGACACTGAGCGAAACAGATTGTTCAAGAGAATCCATAACAACTATTAAATGACAATATTTATAAGGTTTAATATCCCATACTATTAAACAAATAATGCAAAACAGTCATTACAGATATTCGGTCTCAAAAACAAATTCCATTCCGACAACTCAGATTTTTATTTTGTGAGTTTCTAGACTTCCTAACTTGTTTGCAGCATAACATCCAATCAACCTGTCACATAAGTTAGAATAAAAGTCAATACATAAAGTAAAGGTGAGTACACAAGTTTGCATAGTAATAGTATAAAAAGTGTTTACGCATAACCAGCATGTAACACGTAAGGGCGAAGCATGTAACTACCAACAATGATACAACCTAACCACGTAACTGCAATGTAGAGTATGCGCAACACATGTTCACCGAAGCGAACACGTGAAGTAAAGTAATGTGATCCTTAGCAACCCCTGTCACACAGGTGCTGAGTCCAAACTATAGTACTATCATTGCTAAAGGCGGTCTAGTGTAACACTGTGTAAGCATAATTAACAAGCATTCAACAAATAACGTATAGCATGTGGGAGCGGTTAGTGTTTATAAGTATTTGTGTTGTGTTGTGTTGTGTTGTGTTGTGTTTTGATAGAGAACGTATGTAACACCCAAAAGTGCGTTAAACGGAAATGGGTTCGAGTATACTCACAGTGTGTGTTTAGCAAGTAAACACAATCTGGATTGGACTGAAGGAAGCGCCGGATCAGATTGCATACGGGAACAGAAGCGTAAGTCTTCCAAGTGCTGACACGGTTGAAATCAGAGTGTCGAATGGGGTAAAAAGCGAGTTAAGTGTCCAACAGTCTATCTGAACGGATGGGTCCAGTCCATCCGGACGGATGGGCTCCATCCGGACGGATGGGCTCCATCCGGACGGATGGCCATTCGGGCGAATAGTCTGTGATTGTTTGTGAACCATTAAAATTTTGAAGTTTGATTAAAAACGTTTTAACAGTCGTGGTAACAAGAATTAAACCACAGAAATCGTCAGGTCATCAGGACGGATGGACATTGTCCATTCAGACGGATGGGCTGAGCTAAAGTTTTTGTAAAACTTTTCTTAAACAATGGTTTTGGTTAACAGAGACGGACATGTTGACAGATTCGAACAACGGAAAATACCAAGCCCAGTCCATTCAGACGGATAGGCCTTGCCCATTCGATCGGATGTTCTGTTCTTGATGAAGATTCATGTTCGGCCCGTTAGTCGGTCCATCTCTTCGATGGAAATCAGTTCTCGAGTTGGCTCTTGACTATGGAATGAGTCGAGAGTCCGATTGAATCCTGATTCCACCAAAGGTTTGTAAAAATTGAAGAGAAGTTTCATAAATAAATTGAAAAATATGAAAATCCTTTAGATCTTGAGCCAATCTCGATTAAATGATGCTCCTCAACGGTTTGCCTAAGCAAAGCGAGTGGAACCACCTTCGAGAGTTCTAAAAATCAGTGATTTTTGAGAAATAGTTAAGGTGTGTGTGTGATTTGATGAAGAATATGGAGTAGAAGTGAAATGGAATGAAGATTGAAGAAGATTTGAGGGAAAAAGCTTACAAAAAGGTCTTGATTCGCGTCAGAAAGCTTGGGAGCGGATGAGAGAGCTTAAAGGTTGGAATGAAGGCACAAGTCCCCTATTTATAGGTGAGGGCGAGGGTCTAAGGCGGTGGCGGATGGCTGTGCCCGGATGGCTCCATCCGGACGGTCAAGCTTGCGTTGTTAGTTTTCGAACTTTGGTTCGTTTGTTAAATGTTGCATTGCAATAAATTGGGTTGCGAGTGAGCGTTTGAGCGTATAAGTGTTGCGTTGATAACCAAATAACATTCTAAACAAGAAATCACACAATTAACACACAAAATATAAATAATCCGCGTTTCGAGTTTGCGTTGCGATAAGAGTTTAAGTAAAAAGCATTATAAATAGCGTTTAATTGCGATAAATGTGATTAAGTAAGCGTTGTAACATGCGTTTAATATATAGTTTAACCCATAGCGTTATTCGAATCCCAAGAGTACAAGCGTTTACGGAGAAAACACGATAAACGTAGGAACAACCAAAATACGGGTTGCTACAGGCCGTTCATGGTGTTCCAGTGGGCAAGAAGCAGAGAGAAAGAAAGAGAGAAGGGGGTGGGGGTGGGTTTGTTTTTTATTTTTATGTTTTATTTATTAGTAAGGGTATTTTGGTTATTTCACATCCACTTAACACCAAAAGTTAACCCCCATCTAGAGTAGGGACTATCCGAGTAACAATTTGTTAAACCACATGGAGCAAATATGCTATTTTGAAAAGGTGGGGACTAAACGTGAAAAAATGGAAAACCACAGGGACTATCCGGGCAATTAACTCTATTTTAAAAGTGGTTGTATGTTGAGGAAATTGAACGGATAGTGATAAAGGTATACCAATGATCTTTTGGCCTAGTGGTTAATGAGGTAATTAAGGCACACCAACTAAAATGACGAGTTTACCCTCACATGTTATGCATGTGAGGGAATTTAACTGATTCAATTAACGTGGTTAGTTGTAAAGGATTGAACTGACAACAAAAATAAACTTAAAGGATGTTTTTAGCAAGTTTTAAACACTAAGTATGGAACCTGCAAGTTTGATGAAAGATAAAGGACGTTTTGTGCAATTTACTCTAAAAAGAATGGTATAAAATGAAGTGTTTAAAAAACTTTAAAAAACAAACGACTTTAAAATGAACGATTTTAAAAAACAAATGGTTTAAAAAAAACAATTTTGAAAATGATAGATGGTCCAAACAAAATGTAAAAAAAAAAAAACAAATTATTTTTAAAACGACTTTTATAAAAACAAATGGTTAATGAAAATACATATTTATTTGTATCTTTAAAACGTATTTTGTTATATAATAATCGTTAAATAACGAAATAATAAAAAAAACTTGAGTAATTGCATTAATAATCTCTTAAATATTAAAAAAACTTTGTAATTATCAAAAACAGCCCATATGGTATATAATGACCTAATTACCCTTACACTTAACTGCAAAAAAGTTACAAAGTTAGTGTCAAGGGCCAAAACCGTTATAAAATGCAACCTCGAGGTCTGATATGTTAAAAGATTCTTTTTTGGACTGAAATAGTTAAACTGGCTAAACCACAGGGGCTAAAATAGTAATTTACTCCTTTAACAATTTGTTATTTATAAAGGTCGTTTTTAAAAACATTTGTTTTTAACCTTTTAAACCGTCTATCATTATTAAAATCGTTTCTTTTTAAACTGTTTGTTTTTAAAATCGTTCTTTTTAAGGCCTTCGCTTTTTATTAAAGAAAAAGATTGCACAGTTCGTTTTTTAAACTCTTTTTTAACAATATATTTTTAAGTTGTTTATTTTTAAAGCGTTCCTTTTAGAACCATTTATGTAAAGCGTTACTTTTATTTTTAAAGCGTTATTTGAATCGTTTATCCTTTTTAAAATCCTCCATTTTTTGGACTGTTTGTTTGTTTGAAATTCGTTCATTTTTTAAACCTTTTGTTTACTAAAATCATTTGTGTGACAACCCTCATACTTGCAGATTAATTAATAATAAATTGGGCTTAATGACTGTGCTTAATTACAACTGATGTCGTAACTGCTTTATGATTTCTGCATTTTTCAGCTTTTTAACAAACTAGTATTATGCAGAAAATTGACTAAATGGTCCTGAATGCTTTCCTAAGTGTTGGGAATTAATAGTGTCACAATAGGTTACATAAAAGACACTATATGGAACAACTTAGCACTTTAACGAACCGGTATCTAACCGAACAACCGGACATTACCCGGGACACCAAAATTTTGTCAGAAACATTGTTTTATTATTTTTGGACTAGTTATGGTCCCCAAATACCCCAACACATTATATAATGCACCATACACATATAACACTAGATATTACACTTAACCTCTTAAATATTTACCTACTTACCATCAAAAGTTTCAATAACCCCCCCCCCATATTATTTACAGTCCAAGGGACCCACCAAAATCACCACCATATCCCACAAGATTTCTTTCATATTTTATTTAGATCTTACTTGCTTGAGTGAACAAAATATTGGTTGAAATCTACATAAGCATGGCCATGGATTACAAGATCATTTCAATATCTCACAAGTTCACCACCTCCCTCAACATCTCTCTCTCCCTCTCGGCCCACTCTTGTGCCACCACCACCACCACCACCTTGTCACCACCATCATTCCATTTTTAAGCTTAATTCAAGTACAAGAAGGTGATCCATAGAGCTTGGTGTTTGAGGAACTTGAAGAACCTTCATCCTTTGCATTCATTCATAATTTTCATCATCTTTTTCTCTAGTATTTTTCCCTAGCTTAAAGCTAGTAGCAAGACCTCTCATAACTCTTGTTTACTTTTAATTTTATGTTTAAAAGACGTAGTATGATGAAAATAACAAGAATCATAAACATAAAGTTACACAAAGATGAAATACGGTGAAATGTTGTTAGTATGATATTGCTTAGTAAATGGATGATGATTGCATGTTGATTTCTAGTAATATGATGATTGATCATCATATGGAACTTGTTAAAGTATGATTAAAAACATGGTTTAACAAGTTAGAAGGTGTTGTGATCATATGTGTGTGTTTTAGTAACGTTTAAGCGATTAACAGCATGCTGAGTAACATTTACAGCCAACTTCAGTTGGCTGTAAACGGACCGTTATAAATCGAAAAATTGATTTTCTGAAGTCTAAGTTATGTGTTTTCGAAAAACGAATCAAATGGCACTGGAATCATATTTTTTCGAGTCCGTTTACTATTTTTAAAGGTCCGTTTTGTACAGTAGCAAAAGCTGCGTTTTTACTGCAGAAAATTTGTTTTATCTTTTTCGTCATAACTTGAAATCTGTGTAGAATTAGGTAACGAAATTTGTACTGTAGATGGACACTGATGTCATTGTCATTCTCCCACTAGAATTTTGTCAATTGGACTTACAATGAATTTTAAATGAATTTTTCCGTGGACTGCAGTCAGAAAGTGATGAATTTGATTGCAGCCTGGTAAATGATTTTTATAAAATAATGGGTAATGAATTGGATCCCAAGATTTTTACACGATAATATTTGGATTGTTTAAAGCATTCTTTAAAAGTTTGGGAATTTTTGGAATAATTTAACTATTTTATTAAATTACTCGAAAACAGCCCAGTTTTAGATGTTAAAGCTGAAACAATGTATGTGGTGATTCGCGTGTCTAAATGTCGGTTGTGTTGTCCGATAATGATCCAACTTGTTGTATGTCAATAAAAGTGTTATGTGGGATCTCGTATGCTTGCTCTTGAGTAGTTATAGGAGGGATGTATGCATGGGCATGATCAGTTAAAGTGAGTGCATATTATGTGATAGATACGTGTAGGAACTTTGTGCTTTAATTGAAATTATTAATAAACTAAATGGTAATCATATTAGGATGTGATTGACCAACCTCGACCGTTAGCTATTTTAAAGAGTTCAACCGAGCAAACCGAGATGAGTTCACACTCTTTCTAAGGCATGGGATTCCCGGTGGTTGGGAATGGGTTAAAGAACTAAAACGGAACCTGCATATCCTCCTTGGGTAGTATATGTACCGCCATCCTCCATGGGTAGGATGCTAATATTAATCCTGCGTATTCTCCTTGGGTAGAATACGTACGTTCGTCCTCATTGGGTAGGACAACAACCTTAACTTACTAGACAAAACTCTATCATTAAGTCCCTCATTTTATATCTACTTAATCGCCGAGGCCGATTGCGAGCGGGTCATTAGTTAATAGCGTTATTAGGTTTGACAAACCTCACACCATGCCGGTTGGACGGGCGTGTACTAATGGATCATGGAAAACAGTCAATGATGATAGACATTGACTTAGGGCACAACTTACTTTCGTCAGTAGTCGATATGGTAACGGTCTAGTGGTTCACATGGGGAAGCCCCCACTGATTATGGATATGGTTTGGGGAAAACAAAGATACTGGTTAACTCGTGGTTTACGATACAACTTATGGTTTTCAAAACAAACTTGTAAAACTAAACAACTAACTGTGAACTCGCTCAACATTGTTGTTGACTCGTTGTTACATGCCTTGCAGGTCGTTAGGTATCTATGGAGCTTGCACAGGGAGGAGTGGTCGTTGTGAGACATGGACTGTTGAGTCCCATGTCAAACTTTTAAACTTTATGAACTTATTACTTATGTTTGGGTTTTACTTTTTATGCTTCCGCTGTTAACTTAAAGTTGGTTACTTTCTTTTGGACACCAATTATATTGTGTTTGGTTTTATTTACTTAATTACATTGTTCAATATGATTGGTGGCTTGATCATGGCCATGTCACGCCTCCATGCGGTGATACTCCGCTTGTGGATTCTGGGGGTGTGACAGATTGGTATCAGAGCCATTGGTTATAGTGAACTTGGTTTTAAAAAGGGAAAAGCTTTTTGACAAAACCAGACTATAACCTGTACAGTGCTCAACGATCCACAACGACGCTTCGCTCCACGTGCAAGACTCGACACAATAGGTGGTATGATTTATGTTTATATTGTCTATTTGATAGTTCACATAGTGCATTAGTTAACGTGATAACTGCTATTTGAACCATGTGTGCTTACTTTCTTCTGTCATCCCACGCTTACGCACTTTCGCGACACTTTTCTCACTTACGTTGCTTCGTTGTGAAGATCATGAGTGGACGTTTGAACTTGACTCAAGCCTAGCTGACGGCTCTAATCAACGAACGAGTGACTGAGGCACTCGCAGCTGTCCCTGCAAGAGGTATAACCTGCCATATCAACCCATCTTAGGACGTTTAGATCCTACCCTCACGAACCAACTCTTGTGCTTTACCTTGTCTTTTATTCTCGTGCCACAGGTCAACATGCTCAGCCTCCCGTATGTACGTTCAAAACATTCATGGATTACCGACCTAGTACTTTCAGCGGCACAGAAGGAGCTGTAGGTCTTCTTCACTGGCTCGAGAAGATTGAGTCTGTTTTTTAGATGTGTGAATGCCCTGAAGCTCGTAGGGTGAAATTTGCTACTGGAACACTCGAAGGTGCTGCGTTAACCTGGTGGAAAGCACATGTTCAACTGCTAGGGCTGGCGGTTGCTAATGGCACCCCATGGAATGACTTCAAAGATTTGATCAAAGTAGAGTACTGTAGTCATGACGACATCCACAAGCTAGAGGTGGAATTTTTCAATCTGAAGATGACGGGGTCTGAAATCGAGTCATACACAAAGAGATCGAACGAATTAGCTATCTTGTGTCCTACTATGGTGGATCCTCCTATCAAGCGTATCGAGCTGTACCTTAAGGGTTTAGTGCCAGAAATTCAGAGCCACGTGACCTCAGCTAATCTTGGCACCATTCAGCAAATCATCCGGTTAGCTCATCGTCTCACTGATCAGGCAGTTGAGCAGAATAAGCTGCCCAAGCGTATTAGCGCTACTACTACTTCTGATGCTCCCAGTGATAACAAGCGCAAGTGGGATGGAAATTCATGCAAGGGTTCTACTTCAGTTCAGTCTCAGTCCCAGCAGTGAAAGACAGATGAGTACAGGAGCCCCAGTCAGCAGTCTTCTGGGAATCAAGGTAAGGGTGGATACAGGGGAAATCACCCTAAGTGCAATCGATGTAATTTGCACCACAGCGGGCCGTGCAACAAGGGTCATTGTCAGAGATGTAACAAGCTAGGTCATGAAGCCAAGGATTGCAGGAGCTCACGTCCTGCGAATCAGAATCGTCAACAGCAGCCACAAGCTCCACAGAATCAGCAGCAGCAACAACAGGGTAACAGGGGATGCTATCAGTGTGGTGCTGAAGGTCACTTCAAGAGAAACTGCCCCCAGTTGAACCAGAAACAGAACAACAACAACAATCAGGGGAACGGAAACAATAATGGGGGAAACAATGATGGCAATGGTGCCAGGGGACGTGTTTTCGTGCTGGGTCAGGGTGACGTGAGGAATGATCCCAACGTTGTGATGGGTAAGTTTCTTCTGGATGATTTCTTTGTTACTGTTTTATTCGATTCGGGTGCCGATACTAGTTATGTGTCCTTAAAAGTTAGTCAAATGCTTAAGCGCACCCCAACACTTTTGACCACCAAACACATGGTAGAGCTAGCAAACGGTAAAAGTTTAGAGACCACACACATAGTTAAGGGTTGTAATCTTGTCCTTGATGATCAGACCTTTTCTATCGACCTCATTCCTATTGTTCTGGGTAGTTTCGACGTTGTTATTGGGATGGATTGGTTATCTCAACAGCAAGCGGAAATTCTTTGCAACGAGAAGATTGTCCGCATCCCTCGTTCTGGTGAAGAACCCCTCGTGATTCGTGGTGACAAGAGTGGTGCAGTTGTAGGCATCATCTCTTTCCTTAAGGCCCAGAAGTGTTTGCGAAAGGGCCACACTGCCATTCTAGCTCTCGTTACTGACTCATCAATGGAAGAGAAGAGAATTGAAGACATTCCTATTGTACGCGATTTTCTTGAGGAATTCCCCGAGGAATTACCTGGTCTTCCGCCTCATCGTCAAGTTGAATTTCAAATCGAGCTAGCTCCTGGAGCAGCACCAATAGCTCATGCACCTTATTGTCTAGCTCCATCAGAACTTGAAGAACTGTCCTCGCAACTACAAGAGCTCTTGGACAAGGGTTTTATTCGCCCTAGCTCTTCGCCTTGGGGAGCTCTAGTGTTATTTGTGAAGAAGAAAGACGGTACCTTCAAAATGTGTATTGACTACCGCGAACTCAACAAGGTGACTGTGAAGAATCGTTATCCCCTCCCACGTATTGATGACCTATTCGACCAGCTGCAAGGGTCGAGCTTCTACTCTAAGATTGACTTAAGATTGGGTTATCATCAGCTGAGAGTCCGAGATGAGGACATCTCCAAGACAGCATTCAGAACTCGGTATGGGCATTACGAGTTTCTGGTTATGCCTTTTGGATTGACGAATGCACCTGCGGTCTTCATGGATCTCATGAACAGAGTGTGCAAGCCTTACCTGGATAAGTTTGTCATTGTATTCATCGACGACATCCTGATCTATTCTAAGAGTCAGGAGGAACACGAACGACACCTGAGACTTATTTTGGAACTTCTTCGAACAGAGCAGTTGTATGCCAAATTTTCAAAATGTTACTTCTGGCTTCGCGAAGTCCACTTTCTAGGCCACGTGGTAAACAAGGATGGGATTCATGTTGATCCATCCAAGGTAGACTCGATCAAGAACTGGCCTGCACCCCGTATACCAACAGAAATCCGCCAATTCTTAGATTTGGTGGGTTACTACAGAAGGTTTATCAAAGATTTCTCAAAGATTGCGCAACCTCTCACTTCACTGACTCAGAAGGGTGTCACCTATCGTTGGGGTGATGTACAAGAGTCTGCATTTCAGTACTTAAAGGAGAGACTTTATAGCACGCCTATTCTTTCGTTGCCTGAAGGCACAGATGATTTTGTGGTTTATTGCGACGCTTCCATCCAAGGACTTGGTTGCGTGTTGATGCAACGTGACAAGGTCATTGCCTACGCATCGCGCCAACTTAAAGTTCACGAAAGGAACTACACTACGCACGACTTGGAATTGGGAGCAGTTGTTTTCGCACTTAAGATATGGAGACATTACCTGTACGGTACCAAGTGCACCATTTACACCGATCACAGGAGTCCCGAGCATATCTTCAAGCAAAAGGAGTTAAACATGCGAAAACATCGATGGGTCGAGCTCTTGAATGATTACGAATGTGCGATCAAGTACCATCCGGGCAAAGCTAATGTTGTGGCCGACACCCTCAGTCGAAAGGATACTACACCTAAGCGTGTGCGTGCGTTACAACTTACCATCCAATCTAGTCTTCCTACTCAGATACGAGATGCTCAGGTTGAAGCATTGAAAGCAGAGAACATCAGGGCTGAGTCCTTACGAGGATCAAGGATACGGTTAGAACAAAAGGAAGACGGCGCTTACTACGTAATAGGGCGTATTTGGGTTCCACTCTATGGTAATCTACGTGAGCTTATGACGGAGGAGGCACACAAGTCTCGTTATTCAGTACATCCTGGTTCGGATAAGATGTACCACGATCTCAAGACTATGTATTGGTGGCCTAGCATGAAAGCCAACATAGCAACCTACGTCAGTAAATGTTTGACTTGTGCGAGAGTCAAGATTGAATATCAGAAACCATCAGGCCTACTCCAACAACCAGAGATCCCGACATGGAAATGGGAACAAATTTCCATGGATTTCGTTACTGGCCTGCCTAGATCTCAACGCGGAAATGACACTATTTGGGTGATAGTGGATCGACTGACTAAGTCTGCACACTTCTTGGCTATCAAGGAAACAGATAAGTTTTCTACTCTAGCAGACGTCTACCTAAAGGAAGTAGTATCAAGGCACGGAGTGCCAACCTCCATCATTTCTGATCGTGACTCACGTTTTACATCTGAATTGTGGCAAGCTATGCACAAGTCCTTTGGCTCTCGATTAGACATGAGCACGGCATATCATACACAGACGGATGGGCAATCTGAACGCACCATCCAAACCCTTGAAGACATGCTTAGGGCATGTGTAATCGAATTTGGTAATGGCTGGGAAAAAAACACCTCCCGTTAGTGGAGTTTTCGTATAACAACAGTTACCACACCAGTATCCAGGCCGCTCCGTTCGAGGCATTGTACGGACGGAAGTGCCGATCACCTCTTTGTTGGGCAGAGGTTGGCGACAATCAAATCACTGGCCCAGAACTTGTAGTAGATACAACCGAGAGGATTGCTCAGATATGACAATGAATGGCGGCAGCTCGTGACTGTAAGAAAAGCTATGCTGATAAGCGAAGGAAACCACTCGAGTTCCAGGTTGGGGATCGAGTGCTACTTAAAGTCTCACCTTGGAAGGTGTAGTACGTTTTGGCAAACGAGGCAAACTCAACCCGCGATATGTTGGACTCTTCGAAATCATTGAGAAAATTGGCAAGGTGGCCTACAAGCTGAATCTACCGGCAGAACTCAGCGGAGTTCACAATGTTTTCCATGTGTCGAATCTGAAGAAGTGTCTGTCAGATGAGACCCTCATAGTTCCTCTCAAGGAGCTCACTATCGACGATCAGCTGTGATTCGTCGAGGAACCAGTAGAGATTACTGATCGAGATGTTAAGGTTCTCAAGCGTACCAGAATACCTCTTGTTCGAGTTCGTTGGAACTCCCGTCGTGGCCCAGAGTATACCTGGGAACGAGAAGACCAAATGAAACTCAAGTATCCCCAGTTGTTTAGGAAAAGTGCAACCACTACTGAGGCTGAAGCTACTGCAGAATTTCGGGACGAAATTCCAAACCAACGGGGGGATGATGCGACACCCCAGGAAAACCAGGAAACCACGCAACTTAACTAGCTTCCTCAGTAACCACGTGCTAAATTTCGGGACGAAATTTTCTTAACAGGGGGAGAATGTGACAACCCTCATACTTGCAGATTAATTAATATTAAATTGTGCTTAATGACTGTGCTTAATTACAACTGATGACGTAACTGCTTTATGATTTCTGCATTTTTCAGCTTTTTAACAAACTAGTATTATGCAGAAAATTGACTAAATGGTCCTGAATGCTTTCCTAAGTGTTGGGAATTAATAGTGTCACAATAGGTTACATAAAAAGACACTATACGGAACAACTTAGCACTTTAACGAACCGGTATCTAACCGAACAACCGGACATTACCCGGGACACCAAAATTTTGTCAGAAACATTGTTTTGTTATTTTTGGACTAGTTATGGTCCCCGAATACCCCAACACATTATATAATGCACCATACACATATAACACTAGATATTACACTTAACCTCCTAAATATTTACCTACTTACCATCAAAAGTTTCAATTACCCCCCCCATATTATTTACGGTCCAAGGGACCCACCAAAATCACCACCATATCCCACAAGATTTCTTTCATATTTTATTTAGATCTTACTTGCTTGAGTGAACAAAATATTGGTTGAAATCTACATAAGCATGGCCAAGGATTACAAGATCATTTCAATATCTCACAAGTTCACCACCTCCCTCAACATCTCTCTCTCCCTCTCGGCTCACTCTTGTGCCACCACCACCACCACCTTGTCACCACCATCATTCCATTTTTAAGCTTAATTCAAGTACAAGAAGGTGATCCATGGAGCTTGGTGTTTGAGGAACTTGAAGAACCTTCATCCTTTGCATTCATTCATCATTTTCTTCATCTTTTTCTCTAGTATTCTTCCCTAGCTTAAAGCTAGTAGTAAGACCTCTCATAACTCTTGTTTACTTTTAATTTTATGTTTAAAAGATGTAGTATGATGAAAATAACAAGAATCATAAACATAAAGTTACACAAAGATGAAATATGGTGAAATGTTGTTAGTATGATATTGCTTAGTAAATGGATGATGATTGCATGTTGATTTCTAGTAATATGATGATTGATCATCATATGGAACGTGTTAAAGTATGATTAAAAACATGGTTTTACAAGTTAGAAGGTGTTGTGATCTTATGTGCGTGTTTTAGTAACGTTTAAGCGATTAACAGCATGCTGAGTAACATTTACAGCCAACTTCAGTTGGCTGTAAACGGATCATTATAAATCGAAAAATTGATTTTCTGAAGTCTAAATTATGTGTTTTCAAAAAACGAATCAAATGGCACTGGAATCATATATTTTCGAGGCCGTTTACTATTTTTAAAGGTCCGATTTGTACAGCAGCAAAAGCTGCATCTTTACTGCAGAAAATTTGTGTTATATTTTTTGTCATAACTTGAAATCTGTGTAGAATTAGGTCACGAAATTTGTACTGTAGATGGACACTGATGTTATTGTAATTTTCCCACAGGAATTTCGTCAATTGGACTTACGAAGAATTTTAAATGAATTTTTCCATAGACTGCAGTCAGAAAGTGACGAATCTGATTGCAGCCCGGTAAATGATTTTTATAAAATAATGGTAATGAATTGGTTCCCTAGATTTTTACACAATAATATTTGGATTGTTTAAAGAATTCTGTAAAAGTTTGGGAATTTTTGGAATAAGTTAACTATTTTATTAAATTACTTGAAAACAGCCCAGTTTTAGATGTTAAAGCTGAAACAATGTATGTGGTGATTCGCGTGTCTAAATGTCGGTTGTGTTGTCCGATAATGATCCAACTTGTTGTATGTCAATAAAAGTGTTATGTGGGATGTCACACCCCCAAAATCCACACGCGGAGTATCACCGCTTGGAGGCGTGACTGACCAGGATTAAGCCACCAATCATATTGAACAAGCATGTAAGTAAACATAATTCAACCAACAATATGAAAAGTGTTCAAAACCAAAGCATAGTTTAGTGTTTAGCGGAAGCATAATTGGTAAAACCCATGGTAAGTGTTAAGTACGTAATAAGGTAATGTTTATAGCATGGCACACATGGCCATGTCCCACAACGACCATTCCTCCCTGTGCAAGCTCCATGAGTACCTATTGACCTGCAAAGCATGTAGTAACGAGTCAACAACAAGTTGAGTGAGTTCACGGTTGGGTGTTCGTTTTAAGTTGTTCCAAAAACAGTTTCCTTTAACTGGCATCCTGCCGTGGGGGTTACCCCATAGTTGAAAACGTGATTTGTTTAACCCATTTACTCTGGAAACCCAGCCGTGGGGGCTACCCCATGATAGTTATCTGGCATTTCGGCCGTGGGGGCTACCCCATGTATACACTAGATTCGTTACCATATCGACTGCTGACTAAAGTCATGTTTAAGTGCCCTGAACTGTCAATGTCTATCATCATTGACGTGCCCAGATCCATTAGTTCATGCCCGTCCTCTGCGGCACGGTGTGAGGCTTGTCAGACCTAAATAGCGCTATCTAACTAATGACCCACTCGCCATTGGCTCGGCGATTAAGTCGATATAAAATAGGAGGGACTTCGTGATAGAGTTTTAGTCTAGTAAAGTTATCTGTCCGTGAGGACGAGGAATTACATTCCTGAATCATTACTGTCCTACCCAAGAAAGGACGAGGAATCCATGTTCCTTAACCCCATTCCCAACCCCTGGGAATCCCATGCTTTAAAGAGTGTGAACTCACCTTAGATTGCTCGGTAGATAAACGAAAGGTCAAGTCTAGTTGCTAGTGGTCAACCACGTCCTAACATGGTTACCATACAAGTCAGGTTTTGGTTTCAAGTAGTGCACATAAGTATCACATAAGCAAGCAGATAAGGAACACTCACAGATCATGGCAAACACACATCATCACGTTTAACAGTCATAACGTATTCAACTTGTACGATTAAAAGATTGGGCTCAATAACAGTCGGCCCAACCCCTTGTGCGATCAGCATAACTTGTGCGATCCACAATGGGTTGTGGGATTGGAAAACTAACCTGGCCCAAATAACATAAACAGTTCAATAACTAAACGGCCCAAAATAAATGAACGTGGATCTCTTGTGCGATCCGGATGGCTTGTATAATTGGAAACTAGTCCGGCCCAACATATACCCGGCCCATACAATTAACAAAGCATACTTGTGCGATCCAATAATCTTGTGCGATTGACTTGTATGTGTGGGACATGTGCGATTAGTTATACCTTTCCTTAAATCATGAAAATCAGTTACACATTCTATAATTACACGGTTTTAAAATCAATCAATCTCTAATCGGTTATCATGTACCCGAAACATAATCAATCATGAGCAACACTTATTATTCCAATCAAATCGGATCAACATCAATAATTAAATCATTCGAATCTGTGATTTCACTATCTAATATGCAACCCTACTCATTAGCATACCCAACCAAACATATCCTTGAAAATAATCATTAAACATAATTATGATGTCATCGATTTACAAGAGCATTTACTGATTACACCTATATGACTTTTCATGCAAAAACACTTAATCACATCACATGCCCTTTGATTTTAATTTGACCAAACACCAATCTATAACAATTCTATTGGACCGAGATTCTGGCAACTGTTTCTAAATCAAATGATACAAGAATTCTTATGATGTCATAGTTGACTCTACTATTTTGATTGGGCCAAAATTAATCATAACAGCCGACAAACTCAGTTAATGGACACACAACAATTTGGTTTCAATTCATAAAGTCTTTCACGTGATGATAAGATATCAAGTATTGAATGCCATAGAATGATTGGACCTTTTTATGTATAGTGGGCTGACAATTCTACCTAATTACATCACTTCCAAATTCTAATTAATCATCACCGATTCATAAGCATATAGACAACATCCACCCTTTGATTCTTATCGAAAATTTATTATTATGAGATAAACAATAATGGCCGACAAAACTGTTATTATCTTACAAGCGATTGGACCAAACAAGAATTCACATGGCATGGGGCAGACAAGCCTATTAAATTACATGCAATACTAGAGTATCATGATATCAATAAGGACTAAGAACTAACAAGCAATACCCATGCCATCATCATGAACAATAAGCAAATAATCAATAGTAATCTATCGTACTAACCGAAGTTAAGAAGGCACGATTGAAAAAGGCTTCGAGTGAACGGGGGTGGGGGTCGTCTGCCGTCGCCAAAAACAGAAAAGAAGTAGGGTTTGGGTTTGTTATAATATAATGATGAGAAGTATAGGAAGGTTACAAATATCCAACAAGTGGGCCGATCCTATTACTCTTTGTTTACAAAATACTGGGCCGATATAGTGTATAGTTTTTAAGGTGTGAATATGTTGTCCAACACATGTGTGGCCTAAGCAAACACCAATAAGTTATTTAACTGAAATATCACACGTTAATCACATTAAACAGAATACATAACAAACAAACATCTCGACATATAATTCAACGTGTACAATTACAAGGCAAACAAGTCGTGTAAACAATTATCGTGCAATAAATGCGAAGATGAAAATATTGGAAACTCGAGTTGTCACATTATCCCCACGTTGAAAGAAATTTCGTCCCGAAATTTAGCACGTACTCACTGAGGAAGCTAGTTAAGTTGCATGGTTTTTCCTGGTTTTCCTGGGGTGTCACATCCTCCCCCCGTTGATCTGGAATTTCGTCCCGAAATTCCGTAGCTTCAGCCTCAGTAGTGGTTGTACTGTTTGCGAATGATTGGGGATACTTTTGCTTCATCTGATCTTCGCGTTCCCATGTGAACTCTGGGCCGCGACGTGAGTTCCATCGAACTCGAACGAGAGGTATTCTAGTACGTTTGAGGACCTTAACATCCCGGTCCGTGATTTCAACTGGTTCCTCGATGAATCGTAACTGCTCGTCGATAGTGAGCTCCTTCCAAGGAACTATGTGGGTCTCATTTGACAGACACTTCTTCAGATTCGACACGTGGAAAACATTGTGAACTGCACTGAGTTCTGCTGGTAAGTTCAGTTTGTAGGCCACCTTGCCTATTTTCTCGATGACTTCGAAAGGTCCAACGTATCGTGGGTTAAGTTTGCCTCTTTTACCAAAACGAACCACACCCTTCCAGGGTGAAACTTTGAGTAGCACTCGCTCCCCAACCTGGAGCTCGAGTGGTTTCCTGCCCTTATCGGCGCAGACTTTCTGACGGTCACGAGCTGCCGCCATTCGTTGTCGTATCTGATCAATTCGTTCTGTTGTGTCTACCACAAGTTCTGGACCAGTAATCTGACTATCTCCCACCTCTGCCCAACAAAGAGGTGACCGGCATTTACGCCCGTACAATGCCTCAAACGGAGCAGCTTTAATGCTGGTGTGGTAGCTGTTTTTGTACGAAAATTCCACAAGTGGCAGATGTTTTTCCCAGCCGTTGCCAAAGTCGATTACACATGCCCTAAGCATGTCTTCAAGAATCTGGATGGTGCGTTCAGACTGCCCATCCGTTTGCGGGTGATAAGCTGTGCTCATATCTAAACGTGAGCCAAAGGACTTGTGCATTGCTTGCCACAGTTCTGATGTAAAACGTGCATTTCGATCCGAGATAATAGAGGTGGGCACCCCGTGCCTCGAGACAACTTCCTTAAGATATACGTCTGCTAGTGTGGAGAACTTATCCGTTTCCTTGATAGCCAAAAAGTGACCAGACTTGTGAGTCGATCCACGATCACCCAAATAGTATCGTTACCACGTTGAGATCTAGGCAGGCCAGTAACAAAATCCATGGAAATTTGCTCCCATTTCCATTGTGGTATCCCTGGTTGTTGAAGTGGGCCTGAAGGTTTCTGGTATTCCGCCTTGACTCTCGCACAAGTCAAGCACTTGCTAACGTATGTTGCTATGTGGGCCTTCAAGCTAGGCCACCAATATGTAGTTTTGATATCGTGGTACATTTTATCCGAACCAGGATGTACTAAGTAGCGAGACTTATGTGCTTCATCCATCACAAGATCTCGTAGGTTGCCATAAAGTGGGACCCAAATGCGTCCCGTGACGTAGTAAGCACCGTCTTCCTTCTGTTCTAAGCGTTGCCTTGAGCCGCGTAGGGCTTCAGCCCTGACGTTTTCTGGTTTCAATGCTTCTACCTGAGCATCTCGTATCTGAGAAGGAAGACTAGACTGTATAGTGAGTTGTAAAGCTCGCACGCGCTTCGGCGTGGTGTCCTTTCGACTGAGGGCGTCAGCCACTACATTGGCTTTGCCTGGTTGATACCTGATCGTGCATTCGTAGTCATTCAGCAGTTCGACCCATCGTCGTTGTCGCATATTTAGTTCCTTCTGTTTGAAGATATGTTCGAGGCTTCTGTGGTCGGTGTAGATGGCGCGCTTGGTACCGTACAGGTAATGTCGCCATATCTTAAGTGCAAAAACAACAGCTCCCAGCTCTAAGTCGTGCGTAGTGTAGTTTCTTTCATGAACCTTGAGTTGGCGCGATGCGTAGGCTATAACCTTGTCCCGTTGCATCAATACACAACCAAGACCCTGAATTGATGCGTCGCAGTAAACCACGAAGTCGTCTGTGCCCTATGGCAATAAAAGGATAGGTGCACCGCAAAGTCTGTCCTTTAAGTGTTGAAATGCTAACTCCTGTGCATTTCCCCATCGGTAAACAACGCCTTTCTGCGTTAGTGAGGTGAGAGGCTGTGCTATCTTGGAGAAATCCCTGATGAACCTTCTGTAGTAACCTGCCAAGCCCAAGAATTGGCGAATTTCCGTTGGGGTACCAGGTGCAGGCAAGTTCTTAATCGAATCTACCTTGGATGGATCAATGTGAATCCCATCCCTGTCGACCACATGGCCTAAGAAGTGGACTTCACGAAGCCAGAAGTCACATTTTGAAAACTTGGCATACAGCTGTTCTGCTCGAAGGAGTTCCAAAATGAGTCGTAAATGTTGCTCGTGTTCCTCCTGACTCTTCGAATAGATCAAGATATCGTCAATGAAAACAATAACGAACTTGTCTAAGTAAGGCTTGCACACTCGATTCATCAAGTCCATGAAGACTGCAGGTGCGTTTGTCAGCCCAAAAGGCATGACCAAAAACTCATAGTGTCCATAACGGGTTCTAAAGGTTGTTTTGGAGACGTCCTCTTCTCGGACTCTCAGCTGGTGATATCCTGATCTCAGATCAATCTTTGAATAGCAGCTCGACCCTTGCAGCTGGTCGAACAAGTCGTCGATGCGTGGAAAAGGATAGCGATTCCTTCACCGCCTCCTTGCTGAGTTCTCGATAGTCGATGCACATTCTGAAAGTACCGTCTTTCTTCTTCACAAACAAGACTGGAGTTTCCCCATGGCGAAGAGCTAGGACGAATAAAACCCTTATCCGCGAGTTCTTGTAGTTGCGTAGAGAGTTCTTCCAACTCTGATGGGGCTAAGCGATAAGGTGCACGAGCTATAGGTGCCGCTCCAGGAGCTTGTCACCATAAATTACCAAAGGTTCTTAACCAGCACGAGGAATGCGGACGATCTTTTCTTTGCAAAGAATCCCTGCTCGATGTTGAGGTAGCCAATCCATACCAATAATGATGTCGAAACCATTACAACGTTGGGGTCATTCCTAGCATCATCCTGACCAATCACGAACACTCGACCCCTGGCACCATTGCCGTCGTTATTACCCCCGTTGTTGCCCCCATTGTTGTTCCCGTTTCCTTGGTTGTGGTTCTGATTCTGGTTCTGATTCAACTGTGGACAGTGTCTCTTGAAGTGACCTTCAGCACCATACTGATGGCATCCCTTGTTACCCTACTGTTGCTGTTGATTCTGTGGAGCTTGTGGCTGTTGTTGTCGGTTCTGGTTTGCAGGACGTGAGCTTCTCCAATCTTTGGCTCCATGACCAAGCTTGTTGCATCTCTGACAATGATCTTTGTTGCACGATCCACTGTGGTGCGATTTACATCGATTGCACTTAGGGTGGTTTCCCTTGTATCCACCCTGACTTCGATTTCCAAAAGACTGCTGCCTGGGGCTCCTGTACTCATCCGTTTTTCGCTGCTGCGACTGAGACTGAACCGAAGTCGAACCCTTGCTAGAGGTTCCATCCCACTTTCGTTTGTTGTCACTGGGAGTAGCAGAAGCAGTAGTAGTGATAGTACCTATACGCTTAGGCAGCCTGTTCTGTTCCACAGCCTGGTCTGTGAGGCGATGAGCAAGACGTGTAACATCCTGGATAGTAGCAAGGTTAGCCGATGTCACGTGACTTTAAATCTCTGGTACTAAGCCTTTAGGGTACAACCCAATGCGCTTGGTGGGATGATCCACCATAGTTGGACATAACACTGCCAGTTCGTTGGATCGTTTCGTGTACTTTTCTATCTCTGATCCAGTCATCTTCAGGTTTAAGAACTCCACTTCCAGCTTGTGGATGTCATCACGACTACAATATTCACGTTTGATCAGTTCCTTAAGAATCATTCCATGGGGTGGCATTAGCAGCCGCCAGCCCCAGCATCTGAACTTGCGCGTTCCACCAAGTTAGCGTAGTGCCTTCGAGAGTACCAGTGGCATATTTCACCCCACGAGCCTCGGGGCATTCACACATCTCTAAGACATACTCGAGCTTATCAAACCAATGGAGGAGTCCAACAGCTCCTTTAGTGTCACCGAAAGTACTAGGATGACAGTCCATGAACGTCTTAAATGTGCATACAGGCGACTGAGCGTTCTGACCTTGTTGCGCGAGGAAGAAAAGACTGGGTTAAGCGCGAGAGTTGGGTCATGAGAGTAGGATCTAACATCCTAGGATAGGTTTGTAACAGCAGGTTATACCTCTTGCCTGAGCGGCTGCGAGTGCTGCCGTAACTTGTTCGTTGATAAAAGCCGTCAGCTGGCTTGATTTAGGTTCACACGTTCCCTCATGATCTTCACATCGAAGGAAACACAAGTAGGAAAGGTGTCGCGAATGTGTGTAAGTGTGGAGTGACAGAAGGAAGCAAGCACACATGTGTTTTCAAACTATCGTTGCTACGTTTATCTAAGCATACCATAAGCAAAGTTCTACGTGATCTAGCAAGTAGGCAATAAAACATAAACCATATCACCTAGAATGTCGAGCCTTGCACGTGGAGCGAAACGTCGTTGTGGATCGTTGAGCACTGTACAGGTTATAGTCTGGTTTTAACAAAATCTTTTTCCCCTTATTAAAACCAAGTTCTCTATAACCAATGGCTCTGATACCAATCTGTCACACCCCCAAAATCCACACGCGGAGTATCACCGCTTGGAGGCGTGACTGACCAGGATTAAGCCACCAATCATATTGAACAAGCATGTAAGTAAACATAATTCAACCAACAATATGAAAAGTGTTCAAAACCAAAGCATAGTTTAGTGTTTAGCGGAAGCATAATTGGTAAAACCCATGGTAAGTGTTAAGTACGTAATAAGGTAATGTTTATAGCATGGCACACATGGCCATGTCCCACAACGACCATTCCTCCCTGTGCAAGCTCCATGAGTACCTATTGACCTGCAAAGCATGTAGTAACGAGTCAACAACAAGTTAAGTGAGTTCACGGTTGGGTGTTCGTTTTAAGTTGTTCCAAAAACAGTTTCCTTTAACTGGCATCCTGCCGTGGGGGTTACCCCATAGTTGAAAACGTGATTTGTTTAACCCATTTACTCTGGCAATCCAGCCGTGGGGGCTACCCCATGATAGTTATCTGGCATTTCGGCCGTGGGGGCTACCCCATGTATATACTAGACTCGTTACCATATCAACTGCTGACTAAAGTCATGTTTAAGTGCCCTGAACTGTCAATGTCTATCATCATTGACGTGCCCAGATCCATTAGTTCATGCCCGTCCTCTGCGGCACGGTGTGAGGCTTGTCAGACCTAAATAGCGCTATCTAACTAATGACCGGCTCGCCATTGGCTCGGCGATTAAGTCGATATAAAATAGGAGGGACTTCGTGATAGAGTTTTAGTCTAGTAAAGTTATCTGTCCGTGAGGACGAGGAATTACATTCCTGAATCATTACTGTCCTACCCAAGAAAGGACGAGGAATCCATGTTCCTTAACCCCATTCCCAACCACTGGGAATCCCATGCTTTGAAGAGTGTGAACTCACCTTAGATTGCTCGGTAGATAAACGAAAGGTCAAGTCTAGTTGCTAGTGCTCAACCACGTCCTAACATGGTTACCATACAAGTCAGGTTTTGGTTTCAAGTAGTGCACATAAGTATCACATAAGCTAGCAGATAAGGAACACGCACAAATCATGGCAAACACACATCATCACGTTTAACAGTCATAACGTATTCAACTTGTACGATTAAAAGATTGGGCTCAATAACAGTCGGCCCAACCCCTTGTGCGATCAGCATAACTTGTGCGATCCACAATGGGTTGTGCGATTGGAAAACTAACCCGGCCCAAATAACATAAACAGTTCAATAACTAAACGGCCCAAAATAAATGAACGTGGATCTCTTGTGCGATCCGGATGGCTTGTGCGATCCGGATGGCTTGTACAATTGGAAACTAGTCCGGCCCAACATATACCCGGCCCATACAATTAACAAAGCATACTTGTGCGATCCAATAATCTTGTGCGATTGACTTGTATGTGTGGGACGTGTGCGATTAGTTATACCTTTCCTTAAATCATGAAAATCAGTTACACATTCTATAATTACACGGTTTTAAAATCAATCAATCTCTAATCGGTTATCATGTACCCGAAACATATTCAATCATGAGCAACACTTATTATTCCAATCAAATCGGATCAACATCAATAATTAAATCATTCGAATCTGTGATTTCACTATCTAATATGCAACCCTACTCATTAGCATACCCAACCAAACATATCCTTGAAAACAATCATTAAACATAATTATGATGTCATCGATTTACAAGAGCATTTACTGATTACACCTATATGACTTTTCATGCAAAAACACTTAATCACATCACATGCCCTTTGATTTTAATTTGACCAAACACCAATCTATAACAATTCTATTGGACTGAGATTCTGGCAACTGTTTCTAAATCAAATGATACAAGAATTCTTATGATGTCATAGTTG
Source organism: Helianthus tuberosus (assembly GCA_030545235.1). NCBI lineage: Eukaryota > Viridiplantae > Streptophyta > Magnoliopsida > Asterales > Asteraceae > Helianthus > Helianthus tuberosus. Next base: position 96,538 of record JARYGA010045592.1, on the reverse strand, counting down.
ACTCTACTATTTTGATTGGGCCAAAATTAATCATAACAGCCGACAAACTCAGTTAATGGACACACAACAATTTGGTTTCAATTCATAAAGTCTTTCACGTGATGATAAGATATCAAGTATTGAATGCCATAGAATGATTGGACCTTTTTATGTATAGTGGGCTGACAATTCTACCTAATTACATCACTTCCAAATTCTAATTAATCATCACCGATTCATAAGCATATAGACAACATCCACCCTTTGATTCTTATCAAAAATTTATTATTATGAGATAAACAATAATGGCCGACAAAACTGTTATTATCTTACAAGCGATTGGACCAAACAAGAATTCACATGGCATGGGGCAGACAAGCCTATTAAATTACATGCAATACTAGAGTATCATGATATCAATAAGGACTAAGAACTAACAAGCAATACCCATGCCATCATCATGAACAATAAGCAAATAATCAATAGTAATCTATCGTACTAACCGAAGTTAAGAAGGCACGATTGAAAAAGGCTTCGAGTGAACGGGGGTGGGGGTCGTCTGCCGTCGCCAAAAACAGAAAAGAAGTAGGGTTTGGGTTTGTTATAATATAATGATGAGAAGTATAGGAAGGTTACAAATATCCAACAAGTGGGCCGATCCTATTACTCTTTGTTTACAAAATACTGGGCCGATATAGTGTATAGTTTTTAAGGTGTGAATATGTTGTCCAACACATGTGTGGCCTAAGCAAACACCAATAAGTTATTTAACAGAAATATCACACGTTAATCACATTAAACAGAATACATAACAAACAAACATCTCGACATATAATTCAACGTGTACAATTACAAGGCAAACAAGTCGTGTAAACAATTATCGTGCAATAAATGCGAAGATGAAAATCTTGGAAACTCGAGTTGTCACATGGGATCTCGTATGCTTGCTCTTGAGTAGTTATAGGAGGGAGGTATGCATGGGCATGATCAGTTAAAGTGAGTGCATATTATGTGATAGATACGTGTAGGAACTTTGTGCTTTAATTGAAATTATTAATAAACTAAATGGTAATCATATTAGGATGTGATTGACCAACCTCGACCGTTAGCTATTTTAAAGAGTTCAACCGAGCAAACCGAGGTGAGTTCACACTCTTTCTAAGGCATAGGATTCCCGGTGGTTGGGAATGGGTTAAAGAACTAAAACGGAACCTGCATATCCTCCTTGGGTAGGATATGTACCGCCATCCTCCATGGGTAGGATGCTAATATTAATCCTGCGTATTCTCCTTGGGTAGAATACGTACGTTCGTCCTCATTGGGTAGGACAACAACCTTAACTTACTAGACAAAACTCTATCATTAAGTCCCTCATTTTATATCTACTTAATCGCCGAGGCCGATTGTGAGCGGGTCATTAGTTAATAGCGCTATTAGGTTTGACAAACCTCACACCGTGCCGGTTGGACGGGCGTGTACTAATGGATCATGGAAAACAGTCAATGATGATAGACATTGACTTAGGGCACAACTTACTTTCGTCAGTAGTAGATATGGTAACGGTCTAGTGGTTCACATGGGGAAGCCCCCACTGATTATGGATATGGTTTGGGGAAAACAAAGATACTGGTTAACTCGTGGTTTACGATACAACTTATGGTTTTCAAAACAAACTTGTAAAACTAAACAACTAACTGTGAACTCGCTCAACATTGTTGTTGACTCGTTGTTACATGCCTTGCAGGTCGTTAGGTATCTATGGAGCTTGCACAGGGAGGAGTGGTCGTTGTGAGACATGGACTGTTGAGTCCCATGTCAAACTTTTAAACTTTATGAACTTATTACTTATGTTTGGGTTTTACTTTTTATGCTTCCGCTGTTAACTTAAAGTTGGTTACTTTCTTTTGGACACCAATTATATTGTGTTTGGTTTTATTTACTTAATTACATTGTTCAATATGATTGGTGGCTTGATCATGGCCATGTCACGCCTCCATGCGGTGATACTCCGCTTGTGGATTCTGGGGGTGTGACAATTTGCTTTTTAAAACCTTATACTTTTAACATAATTTTTTAATGCCATTTGTTTTTTTATAAATGTTGTTTTTTTAAATCTTCAAAAACACCGTTCGTTTGTTTAAAATTGTTCATATTTACCTTTTTCTTACAATCGTTTTTTACACTTTGTATTCTATAACTTATTTTATTGATGATAGCAAAAATAAACTTTAAAAAATAAACAATCTTAAAAATCAAAGGAATTTAAAAATGAACAATTTTAGACAAACTAATTGTTTTTTCGAAGATCTTAAAAATGACGTTTATAAAAATAAAGCATAAGCTACTAAAAATTATGTTAAAATATAAGGTTTTAAAAAGCGTATGGTTTTAATAAATAAAAGGTTTAAAAATGAACGAATTTCGAACAAACAAACGGTCTAAAAATGGAAGATTAAAAAAAGATAAACGATTCAAATAACGCTTTAAAGGAATGTTTAAAAAATGGTTCTAAAAGGAACGCTTTAAAAATAAACATTTTTAAAAGTAAACGACTTTAAAAAATAAATTGTTTATAAAACATATTGTTTTAAAAGAATGGTAAAAATGAACTATTCAATTAAAAAAAACGAAGGTCTTAAAAAGAATGATTTTAAAAACAAATAGTTTAAAAAGAAACGATTTTAAAAACAATAGACCCTTTTAAAAGGTTAAAAACATTTTTTTAAATGACATTTATAAAAAAACAAATTGTTTAAGAAAATATGTATTTTTTGTACATTTAAAACGTATTTTGTTAAAAAATAATCTTGAAATAAAGAAATAGAAAAGTTAAGTAATTACACAAATAAAAATATTAAAAGAATTTTAGAACTTACTTAAACAGCCCCTAAACTATAAAAGAACCATAATAACCTTAGGCTTAACTGGAAAATAGTAACATTGTTAGTGTTAGGGGTCAAAACCGTTATAAAATGCAATCTCATGGTCTGATATGTTAAAAGATTCTTTTTTAGACTGAAAGGGTTAAACTGGTTAAACCATAGGACCAAAATGGTAATTTACTCTATGTAATTTTTAAAAGTTTTAGTAAAAATAAGGGTAAAATAGTCATTATATAGTTTATTTTTAATAAAATAAACCAAATGTGCAAATTTGCAATTTAGTTAATCAATAAAGGGGATATATGCAATTTTAAATTTACATTAGGTAAATATTTCTCTAAGTTTTTAAAAAGAAGTATATAGGATATGTTTATTTGGTTTCTAGGTTTCTAGAGTAGACAGAGCTCTAAGTATCATTTTACTTCTTAGTTAAAAAAAATAAAATATAATAGAAGATAACACAGTTGTGACAACTCATGGACCAAATGTGTGATTTAACCTAATAACAAGGAATTATGTAATTTACTCAAAAAAATTATAATAAACTTGGTAATTTACTCATTAAAAAATATAACAGTTAAAAGCAAGATAACATATCAAAATGAATAAGAAATAATAATTATGTATCAAACACAAAGTGTTTAATCACACATATATATGGATTATGTAATATTATAATTTATGTATGTTATAACTGCACACAGAAAGTTATAGTGGATTATGTAATATTATAATCTATGTATATTATAACTAGTTGATCATCCGTGTGTGTTACGGGGCGGTAGGTCGAATATTTATCAATCAATTAAAAACACACTACAATAGTTTTGCTAAAAAAATAAAACGATGGTAAGACCGTAATTTTAAGTTCGGGGCAAAACTGTAATTTGTCAGGCTCATGAGCGAGTGTTAGGCAGCTCCTTGACACGAATAAAAAATTAAATTGAGTCAACTGATTAAAAGCAAACACTTCTATAGGTTTGCAAAAAAATTTAAGACGATGGGAATACTGTAATTTTGAACAGAAGGCAAAATTGTGATTTTTGACGGGGGTAAAATCGTAATTTACCAAAAGCTAAAGCGATGGTAATACTGTAATTTTAAACCAGGGGCAAAATCATAATTTTGAACATGGAGAAATTCGTAAATTTAAATTGGGGTAAAATCGTAACATATCCAGGCCAATGAGGGAATGCCATGCAGCGTAGCACTATTCCCCCACACACCTTTAAAAAGAAAAACTAAAATGATGACAATAATGTAATTTTAATTTGGGGCAAAATTGTAATTTTGGGCTGGGTTAAATTCGTAATTTGCCAAAAGCTAAAGCTATGGCAATAGTGTAATTTTTAACCATGGAAAAAATTGTAACTTTGAACATGGAGCAAATTCGTAATTTCGAACCAGGAGTAAAATCGTAATATACCTGGAATAATGAAGGAGTGTCAGGTAGCAGGTAGCAGTCTGATACTATTCCCCTTCATTAGTTTTGTAGTATATTGTGTGGCACTATTCCCCAACATTAGTTTTGTAATATATATTAGTTTTGTAGTATATATAAATATAAATAAATAAGGGTCACTAACATATTTCCCCTTGTTTTGTTCATTTATTAGATACATTTCCTTAACTCTTAAAATCAATTACATATTTCTCTTTCCTAAACCATATATATTACATATTTTCCCTTCCGAAACTCTATATATTATTATTAAATATTTATCCATTTCATTAAAATTACTCTTATTGAATTACTATTTTACCCTTAATAAATTTATTAAATGATTATCATATACATTACTAATATTAATATTGTTCAATAAATAAAATATGTATTTCTAAAATCTTTATCTCCAAGGTAAAACGAAATGCTAGTCTTTGTTTATGTACAACTAGGTTTTTACCCGGGATTGCTTCCCGGGCTTGGGAAACTTAGTTATATTAATTACTATTTGTTACTAATACGACCACATTACATCAACCATCTCATTCGATTCAACAAAAAATGTCTTCAAATCACCGGATTAGATCATGAACGCATATTAGAGGTCAAACAAAAGCACAACAGAACCACATGAATAATATCATTTCCACTTTTACTTCAATGCACTTACATGATAGGGTGATTTGGGATTTTGTAAAAATGTTTGTTTTTGTACTTCTTTACAAAATAAGATGTTGACCAAAATTCAAACAGATGTTGACCAAAAGTAAATTAGATGTTGAGCATAAACACTGATTCTATAACAACAGACACTGATTATATTCAAACTACTGATACATAAACACTGATTCTTCATTCCACTGTTGTAATATAAGCACTGATGTTGAGCATCAGTGCTACCTTCAAAGGGTGATCAGACCTTGAATGGACAATGCTTTGATCTTCAACAATGCTTGGATCCCATCAGTAGTTTGAGGTTCAATCTTTATGCTTCATCAGTGCTTGGATTCCAATGTATGTTGAAGCTTTGCTGAGCTGTCATCTTCAACTGCCATTCTCTTGATAGCCTCTTTAAAATAGCCAGCTTCTTGCTCTTTCTCTTCTGCATCAGTTAGTTTTTGCCTCTTTCTTTGGTTTAACATAATGACAGAGGTATCTGATGATGTGAACAGTGGTTCAGAATTGTGGACCTGCTTCTTTGACATGTCAATAGTTTTATAATCAGGCTTCTTTGGAAGGCTAGGATCTGTTTCTCTCCTTTTTCTCAGCCTTTCATAAGCTTCATCAGTGTACTGCTTTGTCCATTTTGCTATGGCCTTGGCAGTTCCAACATTTGCATCAACCAACTCTTGTTTCTTTCTTTTATACTCCAAGGTAAGATCATCAATAGCCTTTTTGTATTTACGCCAGTTTGGTGCTGACCTTTTCATGCTTGGATCTCTTTTTATTCTTTCAATTCTATTGAGTTCTGTCTTGAGACCAACAAGTGGCCAATCTTGGAATTTTTCTTCCTTGGCAGAGTAGAACTTCTCACTCATGATTAATGCCAGAATGTCTTTTCTCAGATCTTTTTGCAGGCCAAGTTCTGGTGGTAAATTTGACATTCCTTTACTCAAATCTCTAGCATAGTCTCCCAGGAGCTTGACTTTGGTGAGTAAAAACTGATAATGACTTGAAACCACAATGTCATTTTCTCCTTGGCATTCAAGCCTAGCTCTTATTTAAGCTTGTCTAGCTTTTAGTTTTAGATATCCATCCATCTGTTTTGGATCTCTAAAACCAAGCAGAGAAGGGAATTTCCTTTTTGAAGGATCATCCACTGTGAAGAACTGCCTCATTTCATTCTTTACTGCATGGAGTTCCAGTGGATAACTTGCAGCTACTACTGTAGTATCTGCAGAGTCATATCCTTGAAGAGCTATTGGATCTTTGATTGGAATTGCCAACTTTGGAGGAATGAAAGATTCAGGTTTGGTGATTTTGTAAGGTACAGATTAAACAGGATCAGGTGCTGGTATGTCATCATCATGCACTTGAAACTTTTTTCTTCTAGTATACACATTTTCAGGAGGAGGTGTTTCTGTTTGAGGTTTTGGAGCAAAAAGAATTATGGCTTGGGAAGGATTGTTAGAAGTGGTAGGTAACTGACTAACAGTTGTTGACACAACTGGTGTCTCAACCACTGTTGTCACTACAACTGTTGATGTATCAACAGTTGTCTTTTGCTTTAAGGCATGTGGTGATTTTTGTGATGATGGTTTTGTTTGTGGTGTTTGAGTAGTGATGGTGTGTGTCTGACTAACAGCTGTTGAAACAACTGGTGTTTCAACCACTGTTGCCATTACCACAGATGATGTGTCAACTGTTGTCTTCTGCCTTTTGGTAGGTGGTATTGGTGGTGGTGAAGTGATTTTTGGTAATGGTGATAAGGCAGTGGATGTAGTGTGTGTTGAAGTGGTAGTGGTGGCAGTTGTTTGGATAATAGATGTTGAAACCACTGAAGTAGCAACAACTGTTGATATAACAGGTGTTTTAACATCTGTTGGTTTGGAAGATTGATGTGTGGAGCTTTTGGAAGGTTTGGGAGTTTGTTTTGTGGATTTGGGAGGTGTGGTTTTGGGTTGTATGACTTTTCTAGTAGACTTTCTTATGGGCTAAGGATTTTCTTGATCCTTTGGCTTAGAAATACACTGCTTATTCATCTCCATAAAAACTCTCTTCTCCTGTTCAAACCTTGCTTTATCCTTTGCCTCCATATCCTTTTTCACCCTTGCTTTTGCATCAGCAATGGCATTTAAGGTTACATCAACCTTTTTGGAACCATCTGGAAAAGGGATGTCTGCAAGCATACTTGAATTATTTGGTGCAATGTACAGACCATCTTCATATCCCTTTTTCTTCAACTGCCTCATTTTCTCCGCCTTTTTGGCATCATTTGGTGGTGGGTTGTCTACAAAGATGATAGAGGGAGGAGCAGTGCCAGTGGTGTTCAGCAAGTGAGCCTTCATGGCTTTTATATCTGCCTGGGTGTCTTTGAACCTGGCTTCCATGATATTTCTGATCTTTTGAAGCTGAATTTCATGTTGCTGATCAGCATTTGCTCTTTGTAGGTGAAGCAGAGGTTGAAATAATGCCCAAAGGTCAGTGGGAGCAGGTGGTGCCTGTTATGTTTGTAACAACTGTTGCAGTATGGTTTTGATTTCTGCAACAAATGTATCCAGTTTGTTAACCCTCTCCGTCAATTCTCGGTACATTAAACCATCACCCAATTTAATGGGATCATCTGATTTTCCACCAGAGGTGGTTGTAACAGTGGTTGACTGAGGGAGACTTTACCAAAAGTCATCCCCTGTTGCCCCTTTTTCTTGGTACTGGGGGCTTCTTTCCTCAGCAGAGGTTACCAATCTAAGCTCACCAGTGAATACAGGATACACACCAGTGTTTAGAAAGGTTCCCATAGAAAAAATTGCCTTCAAGGAAGTCTGATTAATGAAACTACTGTCCAAGTGTAAACCAGTGGGTTCAACACTTGTAGTAGCTGCTTCACTTGAACTACTGACAGGAAGTACTTGTACATCCTGCAGTGTAACCTCGTCAGGTGTTGTTGGTGGGTTAGCAATGATAGGGAGCTCAGACTCAGTCACTTTCTGTGGCATGCTCTCAGTGATAGGTGGTTGAGAGGAACTGATTGATGTCTGAGTTATATCAAGTGCATCCAACAAAAGTTTTGTTTGTGGTGGAATTGTAGCAGTGAGTATGGGAGTGGAAAGAGAATTTGCCCCGGGCAGTGGGTTGTGGATGATGGATTCAAGTGAGTCTAGAGCAACATAATTTGATGTCCCTATTCTTACAACCTGTTCTTTTTGAAAAGAAGCAGGAGGAGTTTGAGGCTCAGGTTGAGATCTTTCTACCATCTACTGTGAGGAAGTAGCAGCAGTGGTTTCTGGTGACTTTTGTGTTTCACTGGTAGTTGCTCTGGGATCTCAACTTCTAGAGTTGCCTTTGTTTTAGGTTTGAGGGGCTTTTGTGTTTTCTTTTGTCTTGGTCTTTTAGTGGATTTAGGTGTGGGTTTCACAGCAGTTGTTTTGTTGCTGTGATCACCTTGAGTAGTAGGCTCAGCAGCAGGTGCCTGAGGAGCAGTGGTAGCTGCTAAAGTCTGCTCAGGAACCTCTGCTTGTGTTTTGGACTCTTTTGATAGTCTTGTAAATGTTTCAGGTGTAACATTTATTTGAAAAGGTTCACCCTGGATGAGTACATGAGCATCATCCTTTCCAAATTTCTTTTGAAAATAAAAGTTTAGGAACCTTGGAAATAGTAAAAATGATTTGCTAGTAACATTTTTGACCAACTCATCAAAGATCTCCTGTGAATAGTTAAAGTTTTCCCCATGCAAGATAGCATATCCCAGGTATTGGATCTTTAATGGAATTCCATTGAAAGCAGTGGTCTTATTAGAAACACAAATTAAGAGGGTATGAAACAAAAACCTTGGGGCAGGGGGAAAACTGCCTTTTTGCAAAGTGTCTTTTTTCATTTCCTTTGCATACCCTCTTTCTAAAAAATCTGTTTGATACTCTATTTTAGGGAAAGAAGTTTTACCTTGAAGATCATTGATTTCAAACACTTCAGAGATGGTTTGTGGTGTGATTTTAACTTCAACACCCTTTATCGAGGAATTGATGGCTATGGGTGTTTCATCTTGAGATTCAAGTTTTGCATTTTTCCAAAATTCCCTCTGGGTTGCCAAGTAAATCGGAGCATCAGAAGTCGACAAAGTATTGTACTTTGAAGACGAAAGGGCATCTATGACGGAATTGAACGTTTCAGTGTTACTTGGTTTTGTCAACAGACCCAAGTAGTTATGGGGAGCTTTGTATCGAATTTCTATGGCCTTTTGACGGGATTTCCTTTTAACTGATGAAGACCGTGATTTTGCCATTTGAGGAAGAAGGACGATGAGGAATTTCGAAAGAAATGGAGGATAACTGCTTTGAAAAAGGAATTTTGAATTCGATTCGACAGTTAAAACCCTGTTTGGGGGTTTTGATCAGGGTTTTATAGGGGAAAAAGTGAATGCTGATGTGGCAGCGGTTACAAAAGATCTGACGGCTATGAACTGTCCACGAGCCAACCCCTGATGAGTAATGGAAGACAGTTGTTTTATGAAGCCACTGATGGAATAATATCAGTGGTTGCAATGGTTACAATGAAAACAGTGGGAGACTTTAAGTTATCAGTGGATAACCTGAAAACATTTTAATGCTTATAATTCATGAAAAATTTTCATTTTAACTATTTTTAAGATGCATGTTGAGATTATTAAAATAAAGTATTACATATAATCAGTTAGCATGCTAGGGTGATGTGATAAATACCGTTACATATAAACATCTCAGTGATATGAAATCTAACAATCTAACAGAGTATAAAACACTGATGTGAGAAATACTGTTACATATAAATACTGTTAACATAAACAAAGGTAGAATATCTACTGTTGATGCTGAACCACTTTTGTTGTTGGGCAGTGGTTCGTCTTTGAGTTTGTATAGGGTTCTCGAGATATAAACTATAGCGAACCACTGCTACACTAAACACTGTTATATAAGAAACACTGATACATAAATACTAAAGTTGAATCCGCTGTAGGTGCTGAAGCACTGCTGCTACTGAGCAGTGGTTTTCCTTTCGTTGATCAGACTTTAGGTACATAAGTGCTTGTCTTTAACAGGGCTTTGTCTTCAACAGTGGATAGGCCTCATCAGTCTTTAAGTACATCAGTCTTTATACGGAGCAGTGGGGTGATGTGATAAATACCATTACATATAAACATCTCAGTGATATGAAATCTAACAATCTAACAGAGTATAAAACACTGATGTGAGAAATACTGTTACATATAAATACTGTTAACATAAACAAAGGTAGAATATCTGCTGTTGATGCTGAACCACTTTTGTTGTTGGGCAGTGGTTCGTCTTTGAGTTTGTATAGGGTTTGTCTCGAGAGATAAACTATAGCGAACCACTGCTACACTAAACACTGTTATATAAGAAACAGTGATACATAAATACTAAAGTTGAATCCGCTGTAGGTGCTGAAGCACTGCTGCTACTGAGCAGTGGTTTTCCTTTCGTTGATCAGACTTTAGGTACATAAGTGCTTGTCTTTAACAGGGCTTTATCTTCAACAGTGGATAGGCCTCATCAGTCTTTAAGTACATCAGTCTTTATAAGGAGCAGTGGGGTGATGTGATAAATACCGTTACATATAAACATATCAGTGATATGAAATCTAACAATCTAACAGAGTATAAAACATTGATGTGATAAATACTGTTACATATAAATACTGTTAACATAAACAAAGGTAGAATATCTGCTGTTGATGCTGAACCACTGTTGTTGTTGGGCAGTGGTTCGTCTTTGAGTTTGTATAAGGTTTGTCTCGAGAGATAAAATATAGCGAACCACTGCTACACTAAACACTGTTACATAAGAAACACTGATACATAAATACTAAAGTTGAATCCGCTGTAGATGCTGAAGCACTGCTGCTACTGAGCAGTGGTTTTCCTTTCGTTGATCAGGCTTTAGGTACACAAGTGCTTGTCTTTAACATGGCTTTATCTTCAACAGTGGATAGGCCTCATCAGTGTTTAAGTACATCCGTCTTTATAAGGAGCAGTGGGGTGATGTGATAAATACCGTTACATATAAACATCTCAGTGATATGAAATCTAACAATCTAATAGAGTATAAAACTCTGATGTGATAAATACTGTTACATATAAATACTGTTAACATAAACAAAGGTAGAATATCTGTTGTTGATGCTGAACCACTGTTGTTGTTGGGCAGTGGTTCATCTTTGAGTTTGTATAGGGTTTGTCTCGAGAGATAAAATATAGTGAACCACTGCTACACTAAACATTGTTACATAAGAAACACTGATACATAATTACTAAAGTTGAATCAGCTGTAGATGCTGAAGCACTGTTGCTACTGAGAAGTGGTTTTCCTTTCGTTGATCAGGCTTTAGGTACATAAGTGCTTATCTTTAACATGGCTTTGTCTTCAATAGTGGATAGGCCTCATCAGTGTTTAAGTACATCAGTCTTTATAAGGAGCAGTGGGGTGATGTGATAAATACCGTTGCATATAAACATCTCAGTGATATGAAATCTAATAGAGTATAAAACACTGATGTGATAAATACTGTTACATATAAATACTGTTAACATAAACAAAGGTAGAATATCTGTTGTTGATGCTGAACCACTGTTGTTGTTGAGCAGTGGTTCGTCTTTGAGTTTGTATAGGGTTTGTCTCGAGAGATAAAATATAGCGAACCACTGCTACATTAAACACTGTTACATAAGAAACACTGATACATAAATACTAAAGTTGAATCCGCTATAGATGCTAAAGCACTGCTGCTACTGAGCAGTGGTTTTCCTTTCGTTGATCAGGCTTTAGGTACATAAGTGCTTGTCTTTAACATGGCTTTGTCTTCAACAGTGGATAGGCATCATCAGTCTTTAAGTACATCAGTCTTTATAAGGAGCATTGGTTAATTATAACAGTCCTTAGCATGATCAGCTGTTATAACCACAACATAACCCTTTGAGAGGAAGCAAGTGTTCGTCTATTCATCTGAGAGGACTCATTGCATTACATCCCTGTTGAAAAACAGAATCCATAAATTTAGGCAAAATGGATTTGAAAGATGAGTGGTCAACATAAAGAATGAAGAAACAGAGGTTGACCATCAAACCAATCCTTGACACTATTAAACCTCTGTTGACTTACCAAACAGATGTTCAGACACAATTCAACATCAACATAATCTAAATATTACTGAAACACTAAATAATAAGTAAAAATAAAACACAACATAGATTCATAAAATTAAATTTATTCATTTATTCATGACCTTAAAACTAAAAGTCCAATAATTACATCACATACTGAACAATATTAAAGTTCAAATCTAAGAATAACAACAAGAATTAAGAACTTTAGCTTCAACTCCATCGATTGCTGAACCTCTCGATGTATGTCCTTCAGCATCGCCATGAACTGCACATCTATATCACTGCACTCTATATTACTGACAACGCAAATAAGAAACAAACCTAAAATGCAAAGATCTCTCAACTGTTGTAGCACATATGAGTTTTCACGATATTGCACGAATCTATCCATACTTTCTATAAAAGAAGAAATCCCAATGACAAACCTGACACAAGAAAACCTGACTTTCGATTTAACAAAAATCGAACAATGCAACTTTTCACGATATTGCAACAATGATACTGCAACATCGATATTGAAAGGTTGATGTGTGATGGGAAGCTTCATTGAAACGACGATGTTGGAACAATTATACTGGAACTATAACATGTAAACATAATCAACAAACATTCGAACAAAGAAGTGTAATCGGAGATTAGCGGCTGAATCACGAGAAAGATGCATTTGAGAGAGAGAGATACGCTCACATACATGAGCGAGCGAGATTTGAATGTGAAACCAGATAATTATATCTTATTTATAGGATTAGAATATATGGTTTGAATTTTGAATGTGGGAACTGATAATTATATCTTATTTATTGGGAACTGATGTTTATTGGTAATCGACAGTAGTGTATATCCTTATATCCTGCATTATTAAACTATTAAATACTAAATATTTGAATTGATATGCAAAGTAGGAAAAAAAAAAGAGAGAGAAGGTCAATTTTAAATTACCATTTTGCATATTTTGAATTTCAAAATTACTGATATTATTAGTATTTACTGATCTGATTTGAAAGCAATTGTCATGATGACTTTTCTAATTTTTATTTTAACTTTAATTAAGAGATAATAACCGTCAGTTTGAAATTCACATTTTGCATATTTTAAATGTCCAAAGCTCAAGAAATTAGCATTAATTACTGATTTGATTTGCAACAAATAGTCATCAAGAATTTTTTTTATTTTTTAATTTAACTTTAAATTTTATGATGAAAACAATGTTGGAGGAAATCTTACCTCATTGGAATGTAACGATTAGGTAAAATGGTAATTTCATTGTAATTCTAGTTTTTATTTAATAATTTTCAATCTATCACTAATTAACACCATCAATAATAAAAATGTGAGCAGTGGCTGTTTTTTAGGAAAACCGCTGATGGTCAATATCAATAGATGTCAACAATAAAAAAGTGAGCAGTGGCTATTTTTTCCTATCAGTGGATACCCAACAGTTTTTTAAACACTGATGTTTGGTCAGTCAATGGTCAACACAAAGATTGAAGAAACACATGCTTCGCCTTATATATCAGTTGTCTGGACTTAAACAGAAGTTTGACCTTAAACAGATGTTTGCCCATAAACAGAAGTTTGGCCATAAACAGATGTTTGGCCATAAAGAGATGTTTATCTGGACTTGATTTTTATTTATTAGTATAAAGATGAAACAACAATGTCTTCAAATTACCGGATTAGATCATGAACCCATATTCGAGGTCATATAAAAGCACAACAGGACCAATAGTCAAATAGATGTTGACCTTAAACAGATGTTTGGTTTAAAGCCAAACATCTGTTTATGGCCAAACATCTGTTTATGGGCAAACATCTGTTTAAGGTTAAACAACTGTTTAAGTCCAAACCTCTGATATAAAAGGCCAAACATCTGTTAAAGGCCAAACATCTGTTTAACCCTGAACAGATGTTTAAGTTAATAAGATCTATTGTCTTCTAACACTGTTTTCCTCTTAAAAACACTGTTCAACCTAACATGTGTTTCCATTAACTATTGACCAAAATGCAAACAGATGTTAAAACCACTGTTTGTTATTGTACTTCTTTACAAAATTACATAGAATTCAAGAAAATGAAACAATGACTTAAAGAACTATAATTTAACACATAATCTAATCGGGCAAAGCAATCTATTATCTGACAATTCCCTGGTTTTTACAACATGAAACACAACATCATCATCTGCAATAATCAGATGATATTAAATATACATAATAATACTTATTCAGCTTAAAATTACAACGAAATTTAAAATCTAAGAACAACACCAAGAAATTTACGAACCTAACAGCAAAAATTTAGTGCTTTTAGCTTAAAATTTAGTGCTTTTAGCTTTAAACTCCATCAATGTATATCTCCGACAATCGCCATAAACTCCACGAAAGTACTCAATGCATTAACATCAGGATTTATAGAAACCTGATCTCTAGTGAACAGACCAAGATGCAGTACATGAAAACACTTCTTCAGCTGTTGAAGAGTAGCCCTGTCCTCATATACTTAATCCTTAACTTTGTTCATAAAGAGCTGCTTTAAACCAAACTTTATGCTTCTTTTAATACAAAAAAGGCAGGAAAGACCATTACTCTAGTAAGATAAAATCTTATCTTACAACAGTAGCAGATACTTTCTTGCGTTTAGTAGGAACTAATGTGGGTTCTACATCATCATCTTCTGCCAAAGTCAATTATAATCATCATTTAGTCATAAGCAAAAATTATTTTAACTGTAAATTTAATAATATTTCTTTGTGTTTAATTTAACTTTATGCTTCTTTGAATACAAACCTATAATAACCCGCAGCAGATTGTATGAATTTCAAACAACTGTGATTAGACTGAAATATAAAGCGAGAATTAGAGTATATCACTTCAAAATTAAAAACTCAAAATTTCAAAATTGGAGTAGCAAAAAACACATACTTTAAACGATGTTGGAACAATGATACTGGAAACAACCGTAGAACAATCATCATCATCATCATCTGCAACAGATCATTCACAATCATCATTTAGTCACAACTCAGATAACAAAACTTTATTAAAAAAAAAACAAAAACACATACCATGATCATGGCAAACCACATATCAACAAAAATTAACCAAACAATCGGAAGATTCAAATCTCAAGCAAATGAAACCCTAATTTCAAAAAGAATAATCGGTGAACATATTCACAGATCAATAATCAACAGATGTTGTACTCATATCATAACCGTTAAGAAAAATCAACACAGATCTATAAACATACAAATCAAACCTCAAGATGAAAGAATCTTGTAAGAGAAACACCGCAGAACCATTAGCCGGCGCCACATCTCTTGATCTAACTCTCGAACGAAACCCTAGCAATGGTTACATGAAAAGACCTGAAACACAAAGGATTAGTATAAATAAGAGGAAATCATGAAAGTATTTCAATAAAAAAAGAAAAACAAACCTTTTGAATGAAGATAATCGATGAACAAAAGAAGATTTTATGGTGGCGTCTGGAAGAAGATTAGGGTTTGGATGGAAAGAATGATCTCAATAATTGAAGGATGTAGGCCAAAATCTAATTTGAAGAGATGATAAAGAGCACTGTTCAACGGCTTTGCGGCGATTATCGACGAAGAAGATGCTGCTAAAGTTGCAGGTTTATTATGCTCTTATTGTTGGTGTAAGTATCCAGATATAGGACGATTCTCGGCGT
Organism: Helianthus tuberosus; assembly: GCA_030545235.1. Taxonomy (NCBI): domain Eukaryota; kingdom Viridiplantae; phylum Streptophyta; class Magnoliopsida; order Asterales; family Asteraceae; genus Helianthus; species Helianthus tuberosus. The sequence goes on along the minus strand of JARYGA010045592.1, from coordinate 80,727 downwards.
TGGTGATTGTTAAAGGGGGTTAGGGTTTGTGAAGTTTGAATCGCCTGAATATAGAGAGAGAAGGAACCCTATGCGTTTCTAAACAAAGATGAGAAGAAAGATTATAAAAGGAAAAGTGGATGACACTGTTGGGCGGGAAAAGAAGCCCTAATTACTGACACGTGGCCCAAATCACCTTTCATTTATTATATATAATAGATATGGATGTAAAGTTACATATTAAATTATTATATATATATATATATATATATATATATATATATATATATATTTTACGAAGGGCTATGAATAGTGATTTTTAATTAATAATAATATATAGTTTTTTCATATATATATATATATATATATATATATATATATATATATATATATATATATATATATATAATGGAAGTATCTATATAAACCCCTTAAATTTAGAAAACTTGGGAAACTCTAACCTCCCGAATTACAAAAAAAATTACACATGTTATATACATGTTTTAAGGGTTTTGGGCAAAAAAAAAAAAATCAAAAAAGCGCCGAGTGGATATTTAAAAAAAAATAAACAAATTTCTGGGGTAACATATGTCAGACGAATGTAACATATGTTACATCAAAACTTGTTTATTTTTTTTAAACATTTACTAGGCCCTTTTTTGATTTTTTTTTATCCAAAACCCTTAAAAACATGTATATAACATGTGTAAATTTTCTCAAAAAAAAAAAAAAAAAAACGGAAGCTTTGAGTTTCCCGAGTTTTCTAACCACAAGTGGGTATTCTATAAGTCCTTCCTCTATATATATATAGTTTACGAATACAGTTTACGAAGGGCTATGAATAGTGATTTTTAATTTATAATAATATATAGTTTTTTTTATATTATATATATATAGTTTACAAAAGGCCATAAATAGTGATTTTTAATTTATAATAATATGTAGTTTTTTTTATATTATATATATATATATATATATATATATATATAGAGTTTACGAATGACCATAAATAGTGATTTTTCATATTTTATTATTTTAATATTATCCTATATATTAATAATAGAAACTTGTGAATAGTGTTTTGATATATTATAATAAAACTATATAGTTTTTTAATAGCTTTATTATTTTAGTATTATTTTGAATAGTTTTATAATTTTAATTATGTATAAAAACCAGTGGGATTCTCTCTCGCGCTATGCGACGGTAATTTAGGCGGTACTAGTTCGGTTTGTTAAGGTACCGGATATTGGTCTGTATCGGTTCGGTTCGTTACGGTAGTGACACTCAGTATAGCAACCGAAAAAATATACCCAAGAGGATATTCACACATTTGCATTGATCGAAAACCATAAAAATAAATACTAGTACCAATACCAATACCAACATTTGCTATAGCTTATGGTACCAAAAACAAATACTCTACTGCAAATACACCATCATCATCTCCACCGCTGTCACCACTATTCCTCCTGCTGCTATTATTATTTTATAATATAATAATAAAGCTCAACCCAATATCTATACAACAATAGTCAATATTAAAATTTATTCTAGTTATTACCCTACTTGTTTTGTGAATAAATTATATTTGCTTTTAAGTTTTGATATTTTTTTTTTGTTTTTTCCTTTTATAAAAACTTATTATTTAATTTTTGTTTTCAATAAATCATTTTTAAATCATATTTCCTTTATCAATTAATTTGATATTTCCTTAGTAACTTACGTTCGTTAATCTTTTTTTCTAAAAACTTAAGTACGTAGTTGTGCTTATTTTTTTCTCTCGACATTCCGGTATTAGTTTTGTTTAAAAGAAAGTTATATTCAAAATAGAGTATTTATTTGGTATCTTAAAACGGTACGATGATAAACTAAACCAATTCTAACGGTTTGGCTTTCTAAACAACATGCTTTATTTATGAATTACACCATATGACTCACTCATTTCATGTTTTATGGAATGTAGGTATTATCGAATTACCGGAGGACGATCAAGCTCATCGAGAAACCGAACACGCTCAAGTAGGGGTGTGCATGGGTCGGTTTGGGTCGGTTTTTAGTATTATCCATAACCAAAACCGCTAGTTTTGTTGGTGCACAGAATGTCTGCTGATTACGTCATAATCAAGTCTTATGTCAAGAATTGTTTGAATGATCACACAATAGGGTTAAATTAGGGTTTTATATGTATAATGTCTGCTGATTACGTCATAATCAAGTCTTATGTCTAGAATTGTTTGAATGATCACACAATAGGGTTAAATTAGGGTTTGTAATGATTTAACTTGAGAATTTCGCTTGAAACTGATTCAAGCGAAATCAACATCAAGTGATTTAGCTTGAACAAGTTCAAGCGAAATCAACATCTATTGATTTCGCTTCAAGCTATCTCAAGCGAAATCTACATCTTATAAATAGGTTAGTGTGTGTTCATTTGTGGTAACGAGGTCATTGTTTGAGAGACAAAGTGCTGCCGGATTTGTATCAGAAAACGTTGTAAAAGCAAGAATATTAATCAGAAAATAAGGATTAAAAGGATAATAGCTGTTATGACTTTGTTTACGTTGATTCCGCCTTCGTACGCAAAGATGAACTGCCTTAACTGACGTTTTAAGGTCGTAGAACGGTCCAACAAGTGGTATCAGAGCTCAGGACGAGGAGTTCATACCATAGCAGCGGATTCTGTTCTTTCTACTCATTTCTTTTTATATTTTTCTGATCTGAACGAGTTCCAACGGTCGAAATGGTCTGATTTTCGAGTATATCGTGTAAAACGTAGTTTTAACAAAGCCTACAAAGATTCGGACTAAAAATCAGATTAAAACTTGTTAAAAATGACATAAAACAGAATTTCGCTTGAAAAGTGTTCGATATTAATAGTTGATTTCGCTTCAAATCAGACAATTTGGTTTGTTATTGGACGATTTCGCTTGAATTAGTTGAAGCGAAATTCAGATTGTTCGATTTCGCTTGAATCTGCTGGTCTTGATTCAAGGATTTCGCTTGAAACAAGTTGAAGTGAAACTGTTGACTTGAATTTCGCTTGAATCAGATTCTTGGATTTCGCTTGAATCTGAATTGTTTGAGGTTTTCGCTTGAAACAGATTGAAGCGAAATTGTTCTATCAGATTTCGCTTGAAACATAGCTTGGATCAGATTTCGCTTGAACAGTTATATAGTGTTTGATTTTGCTTGAAGTGAGGTTACTTCAAGGATTTCGCTTGGAGTTGCTGAATTTTCGAAACTTAAAATTTTTCTAAGTGTTTGCTGATTTTGCAGGAACATTCACGATGGATGATATTTTCATGAACCCGTTTAGCGACATGTACGCGTTCGCTGGAGATTTCGGAAACGATGATACTTCGTCAAGCAATGTGAATGATAACTCGCGAAAAGAGAAGAAAAAGGAAGCTTGGGAATCGGAAAGTGCTTTCGGAACGTTTAATAAACCTCCAAAACTTATGGCTATTGAGGAGTACAGTCGGTGGTCCAGAAAGTTTGAAGACTGGATGATGGCATTTGCATTTCCAAGTTGGAAAAGTCTGAAGAACGGTTATGAAAACGGAAACAAGTATGGTGAAGCCTTAACATCTTCTGATGAGGTTGAATCTTTCGTAGCCGAACAAAAGTGTGTGGCATTATTATTTCAGTCTGTTCGGGAGGATATCATCTCATTGATAGACTATTCAAATGCTAAAGATCTTTGGGCAAAGTTAGAAAAGAAATGTTTAGGAAGTACTGATATCGTGAAAAACAAAAAGAAACTTCTTAGGAAAGAGTTTGATATGTTTGGTTGTCTTAAGAATGAGTCAGTGTGTAAAATGATAGAAAGGTTCGGTCATCTGAAACTGGAATTGAAGAAGACATATAAAGTTAATCATTCATCTTATCAACAGAATTTGGATCTATATTATCCAAAGAGCATGATGCCGAAAGCTACTTCTCCAAAAACTGCATTTTCTGCTGAAAATGTGTCGACAGCCGGCAAAGAAAGTCAAAGTGGTCAAAGCAGTGGAAGTCACAGTGGTTTTCACAGTGGATCTTCATCTTCTGGAAATGTTGATGCAAAGAATCGTTTTCAATGTAACATCGCAATAGATTTGAAGAATGCTCAAAATTTTGATGAAGAATCGGCCAAGCAGCAGATGATCTTTCTAGCATCGGTGTTGGAATCGTATGAAGGATTGGTAGCTGGGAAGATTGGCAATACAAATCTGACGAAAGAAGATTACGATCAGATTGATCCGGAGGAAATGGAACTGATCGATATTCGTTGGGCTATGGCAAGTGCTGTTCGTCGTGCACAAAGATTCATGGAAATTACCGGAAGAAAGACAATTGGTGGTGCATCTACCAAACTGGGTTTCGATAAATCGAAGGTGACTTGCTTCAAGTGTAAGCAGAAGGGTCACTTCAAACGAGAATGCCGAAACGCTTATGCTGATGAATCGGAGAACCCTTTCAGAGATGATTACTACAAGAAGGCAATTTATCACCAGAATAAATACGAGCCGCCTAGATTGAAGCAGGTTGAAGACAATAGAGAGAAATCTAGAGCTCTTGCAGTGATTTACGATGATGAGGGGTATGATTGGAGTCAGGAGGTTCTACCAGAAGAAGATGCGGTTGGTTACGCATTCATGGCTAAAAATGAACCTATTCCATGGAAAGATGATAGAACTGAAGAGCAGAAGTATAGATACAGAAAGATGATTTCGGAAAACAAAATGATTAGACTTTCTGGTATCTATTTGGAAGCAAAAAGAGCAAACAGATGGGATCCAGACAGGGAGTGTTATCTTGATGAGTATGGAAATATTGCTATCGATCACAAAACTCTCGATCTGGAAGTCTTAATCAATGAAATGAAAGATAATGATGAGTATTGGCAACACAAATGGTGGGGAACTCCAACAGAGAAAATGAAAGAGGAAGCCAAGAAAGAAAAAGAAGAAAAAGAGTTGAAAGAGAAAGAAGAGAGCGAAAAATCAAAGAAGATTGATATTGGAGTTATTGATACAACGCAGGAGTTGACTGCAGAGAACCTGGGAAAAATGGCTGACAAAGTGCTGGCTGCTAAAGCACTTGAGGTAGATTCTAACTCCGTGTCTGAGTCAAAAGGCCAGGTCAGTCCAAACACGTCAACAAATGAGTCAGGTAAAAAGATCGAAGGAAATGTTGATTGCAAAAATTGCAACAAAGAGTGCAAATTTTGTAATACTGTCACGTATCTCAATGGTGAGAAAATTAAAGATCTGACAGCAAAGGTCAGAAACGTTGAGAATCAGATTCTTGGTCGTGACAAAACAGTTAAAGCTTCAACTGAACGGATAAGAGAATTAACTGCTCAAATTGAAACTGATAAAATTGATCATGACAAAATTAAAAAAGAAAATGAAAAGTTGATTCTTGAAAACCGTCAGATTTCTGAAAAATTTGAAAAACTCAAAAGCACAATGAAAGATTGTGATGATCGAAATGGTAAAACTTTTAAAGAAAATGAACATTTAAAAGCAGTGCTTAGAGTCAAAGAAGAATCGATCAACCAACAACTGGATGAAATCGCTAAATTGAAACTTAAAGTTCAAGAGGCTGTAATCGAAAACGAGCGAATCCAGTTGAAGCTTAACAGTTACAGCTCCGCAAGCTTTGTTTTGCAACATATCATTCCCAAACCCATCAGGAAAGACAAAGCGGGCGAAGATGTGTATTGTGATGGAACTGGGGTGGGGTTTCATCAAGTTCCACCACCTGTTCTTGATAATTACACTAAAAAGCAGTCTGGGTTGGTTGAAATTGAGGAAGAAAAAGAAGTTAAACTTCCTGAAAACATTGATGTTACTTTTACATCATCTGATGATAGTGTTCAGACAGAGATTGTTAAGAGCACAGCTGAAAGTGTTTTGATGTCTGATTCAACCGAAGATGATGGGTGTTTCTTAGACAAATACATTCAGAAATCAAAATCCAAAAACAACTTAAGTGATGAACCGGGTCTTGTGATGTACAAGATGGCTGGATCTGATAAGTTGTATTCGGATTCTGAGTTTCCAATTGAGAATGTTAATGTGAAAAAGTTGACAAATGTTTTCAAATTGGTTGAAGTTGAGTTGTCAGATGTGAACAGTTTGTGTCAAACAAAAAGGCAAATGAATTTTGAGAAAGATAAAGCTTATTACAAAAGGCTTGTTGTTCCACCACGTTTTTATAATAATAATCGAAACAAATGGTCGGGTGGTTATCGAGGTGGTAATAGTTATCAGAAAAAGAGTTTTCAAAACAAGAGGTTTGCTGAAAAGAAGGTGTTTGTGAATGGTTCAAGTTCACTTGCTGATGAAGAGAATGAAATTTTTTCAAAATCAAATAAAGAGTTCTTTGAGAAGAGGGCTTCACAACCTCAGTCTGAAGGCACAAGTTGAGTTGTTGATACTCGTACATGTTTTAGATGTAACAAAGTTGGTCACATTGCAAGAAATTGCACCAACTCCAAGCCTAAGACTGAAGTTGTTGACAGACAAAAGAAGAAAGTTGATGTGAAGGGTAAAGCACCAATCATTGTTGAGAAAAAGAGTGTGAAAAATAACAACATCAAAGTGAAAAATGAACCTGTAAAGAAAGTGGTAACTAAAAACGACAAGTTTTATAAACAGGTTGCATTATCTCAACAAGTTTGGAAACCAAAAACTGAAATGAAAATTTCAACTTCTGAAGTGAAAAAGGCTGAAGAATCAATTTCAGTTGATTATGATGCAAATTTTCCACCTTTGAAGGCTGAAAATTTCAAAATTCAAATTGCGAGAGTCAAGGTTACACCTAAGGCTGATGAGGCCTGGGTGGACACCATGTTCGAATAAGCAGTTTGAATTGCCGGAGCTTCCTGGATTGCGAAGCATGAATCGGCATCTTTATTGAAATGTTTTAAAATCAACTTGTGGTATGTGCAGGATCTTCCAAGAGCCATTTCAAGATGGATCATGGATAGTGGCGCATCTCGACATATGACAGGAAAAACTGCATTACTGTATGATGTGAAGAATATCAATGGTGGTTATGTGGGATTTGCAGGTCATGAAGGTGGTAGAATTGTTGGTGAAGGAACGTTATCCAATGGGATTGTAACGTTTGAGAGAGTTAACTACATCACTGAGCTGGAGAACAATCTGCTTAGTATCTCGCAGATTTATGACAATCAGTATACTACTCACTTCACTGATAAAGAATGTTTGATTTTGAAACCTAGTTTTGTTGTTCCTGAAGAATGGATTATCATGAGGGCACCTAGAGTGAATGATTTTTATGTGTTAGATATGTCTGTTGCAACTACAACTACTGGTCAAGCACATTGTTTTGTGTCTAGAGCAACTGAGAAAGAATCAAGATTGTGGCACCGAAAGATGGGGCATATTCACCTAAGGAAGATGAATCACTTGGTGCACAATGATTTGGTATTGGGTGTAAATATCAAAGGTTTTCATCTGGAAGGGGAGTGCATTAGCTGCATCAAAGGCAAGCAGAAGAAAAAGTCACACCCTAGAAAGCAAGTCAATTCAGTTTCGAGACCTCTGGAACGACTTCACATGGATTTGTTTGGTCCTGTGAATGTCAAAAGTATTACAGGAGATTACTATTGTTTGGTCGTTACTGATGATTATTCCAGTTTTTTGTGGGTTTCTTCCTTGAAGACGAAAGATGAAACATTTGATAGTTTGATGGGGCTGTTCAGGAAGATTGAGAATTTGTACCAAAGGCGTATCAAGAAAATTCGAAGTGATAATGGTACTGAATTCAAGAACAACAAGATGGAAGAATTTTGTGATGAAAGAGGTATTTTGCATGAGTTTAGTGTTCCGTACACTCCGCAATAGAATGGAGTTGCAGAACGTAAAAACCGGACACTAATCGAGACGGCTAGAACTATGCTCGCAGATTCAAAGTTACCGATAAATTTTTGGGCTGAAGCTGTTTCCGCCGCATGCTATACGCTCAACAGGGTTCTCACTGTTAAGAAGTTCAACAAAACATGCTTTTAGCTAATCAATAACCGCAAACCGAATTTAAAGTATATAGAACCGTTCGGGTCACTCTGTACGGTGATAAAGCCTTTTGGAAAGTTTGGTCCGAAGAGCATTGAGGGAATTTTTGTTGGTTATGCAAATCCGTTGCGACGTGTCTTCGTTCCAAGTGAGAAGCGGATTATTGAAGCTGTAAATGTTGAATGTCAAGGTTATACTATGCCGCCACAGAATCCTGGTGATTCATGGCGTTATCATTATGACAAACTGTGGGATTCGTTTGACATGAGAGAAGAATCAGAGGATGATGAAGATTTCTTTGATGAGTTGGATATTTTGCGTGAATATGAGTCGCAGCTAAGGTTCCCAGCTGAGTATTCGAGGAGATCACGGGAAACTTCAAATGACGATGAAGCAGGTCCGAGTAATGCTGGTGAACATGATGATGTCCAACAGAATGAAGTTGCTCAAGATAATCAGTCGGATCAGAATGATAATCTAGAAGTTGAAAACATGCCAGTATTTGATCATGGTGATTCAGATTCTGAGGGGGAGCAAATTCAGATTTCAAGTCAAACAAAACAAGTTGGTGAACAAGATGCAGAACAGAATGTTACTAATCTGGAGGGAAATGTAGATGTTCCAAGTGAAGTGTTGCCGCGAACTTTTTCATATCATCCAGAGGAGTTGATCATAGGAGAATTGCAGACAGGCGTTCGCACTCGAAATCAGATTGATAAAGGGCTTACATGTTTTTATACAAAAGTTGCTCCTTTGCAAACTGAATTCTCATTGAGTTGTTTTATCTCGCAGGTTGAGCCAAGAACTTACAAAGAGGCGCTTACTGAAGACTCTTGGGTCAATGCTATGCAGGGGGAACTTAGTCAATTTGAGAAATTGGGAGTGTGGAAGTTAGTTGATTTGCCGGATGGTCAGAGAAAGATTAACACCAAGTGGGTGTTCAAATGCAAGAGGGACGATAGAGGAGTTGTTGTAAGGAACAAAGCTCGACTCGTTGTTCAGGGATTTAGTCAACAGGAGGGAATTGATTTTACTGAAGTTTATGCTCATGTAGCACGACTAGAGGCAATCAGAATTTTCCTAGCATTTGCGTCTTGGAAGAACTTCAAAGTTTATCAGTTGGATGTTAAATCGGCGTTTCTTTATGGGAAGGTTAAAGAGGAGGTTTATGTCGGTCAGCCGCCGGGCTTTACCGATCCAATCCACAAAAACAAGGTCTACTTATTGGACAAAGCGCTGTATGGTTTACACCAGGCCCCGAGAGCCTGGTACGAGACTTTGTCTCAACACCTACTAGCCAACAAGTTCATTCGTGGAAAAGTGGATGCCACTCTCTTCACTAAAAAGGTCGATGGTCATCTTCTGATAGTTCAGATTTATGTGGACGATATAATCTTTGGGTCAACAAATGAAAATCTATGCAAAGATTTTGAATCAGTGATGAAGCAAAAGTTTGAAATGTCATCAATGGGGGAGATGAAATTCTTTCTGGGATTACAAGTTGAACAACTTCCTGAGGGAATTTTCATTCATCAGTCAAAGTATGTTCATGATATTCTAGAGAAATTTGGGATGTCAAGTTCTACTCCAGCTGCTACCCCACTTGCAACAAATCATGGGATTCACCCAGATCTCACCGGAGACAGGGCTGATGAAACGTTTTACCGATCCATGATAGGTTCTTTAATGTACCTAACTGCTTCATGTCCTGATATAATGTACCCAACGTGCCTCGCAGCAAGATTTCAATCTAACCCGAGAGCATCGCATTTAATCATTGTGAAGAGGATATTGCGCTACCTGAAAGGAACTCCTTCATTGGGGTTGTGGTATCCTAGGAAAGGCGATTTTACGCTCAAAGGGTATTCCGATTCGGATTTCGGATGCTGCAAAGTCAATTCAAAATCAACAACTGCAGGATGCCAGTTCTTTGGTCCTAGATTGGTTACCTGGCAGTGTAAGAAACAAACGTCTGTGGCGTTATCTACATGTGAAGCGGAGTATGTTTCTGCTAGCAGTTGCTACTCTCAGATCTTATGGATACAGCAACAGATGCGCGACTACGGTTTGCAGTTTCTTAACACACCTCTTTTTGTTGATAATGAGGCCGCTATAAGTATAACAAAAAATCCAGTACATCACGCTAAAACTAAACACATAGAAATTCGTCATCACTTTATTCGTGATTGCTTTGAGAAAAAGTTGATACGAATTGAGAAAATCCACACTGACGAACAGAAAGCTGATTTACATACCAAAGCTTTTGATAAAAATCGGTTTAAATACTTGTTAAAACTGAATGGTATGAAGCTTCTGTCGGTGTCGGATGGCATAATTGGTGTTGATGAGAGTACTGTTGCGGATGAAGACGAGAAACAATCTGCAATGGTTTGTCGAATTTTTACTTGTTTTGGTATTTAGGGGAAGTAGATGTTTGTATATAGTTATATTTTCAGAAAATACAAAAACAGTAAAAAATGCAAAAATACAAAAACATGATAAAATCTGAAAAAGAGCTTGTGTATATAGGGAAAATGATAGTACATTGGCTAGACAATTACAGTATGCTAAAAATTTGTAAAGTATAAAAGAGTTAATCAATCTCACTGATGATGTGTCGATAGGTTTTCACACATTTAGTAGATTTATTTGGGATATAAACCTAAAATTCAAACTTGTGAATTCGTGGGGAACACTACTTGGATATATAGGTAACCCCTGAAATCTCGTTTGAAAGGTCTCTTAATCTGATATACTAGGTCTTTATACTCAATGATGTCTGGGGTATTATTCCGGGACTTCTGCTGAACGGTAGTTCTGACCTAGTCCCTGGCTAATACTTGTTGCAATGCTTGAAACACAGCATTAAACCCTCAGCATGCTGAAACAATAAAATTGATAAATGCTGCTGTTGTAAGCAAAAAGATCCTCTAAAGGGGACACACCGAAAAGTCGAAGCTGATATCTCTCTGCGTATACGGAAGTATCGACCTGAGATCCCTCGGCCCTCGCATAGCTAATTTATATACAGATATCATTGTAGTATACTCACCTGTAAGACTGATTATTGAGATTCTGGATACGGGAGTATATTCAAGAGGTGGGACACATGAATGATCTAAGTTCATAATTCATCTAAATCATATCCTGAGTAAATTGAAATTTGTGTGAGAATTTAAGATGGATCAGTATATCGACAATCGAGGTGAATTGTTTAAGTCTGAGTATGAAATGAAGCTTAACGGTACTTGTGATTTGTCTGAAAAGCTGATATGATTCCCTGACACGCTCACCAAAAATATGTTTGTAAATAGTTTACTTTGTTTACTTTCTGCAATTTAAGTTTTCTGTATTTCATTTCTTAGTTTAGAACACTTTGATAAAATCCAAAAAGATTTTATTTCTGCTTTATTTTCGGACAAACCAAAGTGGAGAGTTGATTGTTGGATTCTCAGATGTTTGAAGCAGATGCAGGAGATTCTGGACTGAAGAATGAGGAGAGCTTACTTTGAAGAAGTTTGAATTGATTGAAAAGTCAAAAACAAGTTCATTAATTTGATACTTGTTATTTTCAGAAATTGTTTGAAAAATGTTTTCTAAATCAGTTTGATTCGTCAAAAGATTAACTAAGGTCATTAATTTGGACTTGGTAGATTAATCAAGTGATCAGGGTCATTAACTTGAACCTGAATACTTGTGTGGATTGTTAAAACTGATTGAGTTTATTGAATTATGGTTGAAAAGATAAAATTGTAATGTTTGTTGGTTGAGTAACAGGTTTGGACTTCTTTATTCCCAACGGAAGCAAAATGTCAAAGCTTGAACCAGATATCTCAGATCCTAGCATATCGAGAGGGGGAGTCTGTGAAAGGGGGAGTCTGGATTAACAGTCAAAGGGAAGATTGAAGTTTAAAGTTTAAAGTTTGAAGATAAAGATTGATGAGAGTTTTTACAATGTTTGAAGATTGTTAAAGACAAAGACTTGAAGCCAAAGACTTCATCAACATCCAAGGGGGAGTCTGTTGGTGCACAGAATGTCTGCTGATTACGTCATAATCAAGTCTTATGTCTAGAATTGTTTGAATGATCACACAATAGGGTTAAATTAGGGTTTGTAATGACTTAACTTGAGAATTTCGCTTGAAACTGATTCAAGCGAAATCAACATCAAGTGATTTAGCTTGAACAAGTTCAAGCGAAATCAACATCTATTGATTTCGCTTCAAGCTATCTCAAGCGAAATCTACATCTTATAAATAGGTTAGTGTGTGTTCATTTGTGGTAACGAGGTCATTGTCTGAGAGACAAAGTGCTGCCGGATTTGTATCAGAAAACGTTGTAAAAGCACAAATATTAATCAGAAAAGAAGGATTAAAAGGATAATAGCTGTTATGACTTTGTTTACGTTGATTCCGCCTTCGTACGCAAAGATGAACTGCCTTAACTGACGTTTTAAGGTCGTAGAACGGTCCAACAAGTTTGGTTATGGAGTTTTGGTAACCATAACCATAACCAAACTTCGGTTATTGTTAATCGGTCAAGAAGTCGGTTATGGTTCGGTTTTGGTTAATTTCGGTTAAGTAACCAAGCAAGGTTTGAAATAAATAGGGTTGTGCACGATTTGAACTTAGCTTGAGCCTATTTTATAAGATAACAAAGACTAAACTTTTTGGTTAAACTACTGATTTAGAGTTCTTTTTAATAAGGTAATTCTCAAACAAAAACAATTATGGCCATAACACCTTAGTTCTTTATCAAAATAAATGACATCTATATCAAGATCATTTTGTTACTAACATACTTTTATCTTAGTAAAAACCCTCTATATGGTTTTGTAAAACACAAATCTATTATATAAAGTTAACATCACAACTTCGGTTCGGTTTCGGTTATATTCGGTTAACCAAAGCTTCATAACCATAACCATAACCGATTGAGCGGTTATACAAAGTTTCATAACCATAACCATTGGTTATATTGGTTATCGGTTATTAGTGGTTCGGTTATGTCGGTTATGGTTCGGTTATCGGTTATGGTGGTTAATTTGCTCACCCCTACGCTCAAGAATCAAGCTTCCGCAAATAGTTTTGTCATCACGTTTTAAACGACGAATGAAATTACAAAACGTTAAAATGTTTTATTTAGTTAAATGTTTTAACAAACTCGAAATTTTAAGTGTTTGTTTAATCTTAAATACACTATTATAATCGAAATTTATATGATAATTGTATAAAATGGACTAAGGGTCTTACAAGCTGGTAATCAGAGCTCCAGGTTAAGGAGTAAAGTGTTTAGTTCAAGACTTGATCGCAAAATCTGGTAAGTTATTCAATACATCAACGGTCTAGCATGTAAAGTATTGAAAACAACACATGGGGTTATTGTGTAAAACACGTTACCCCAAAGAAACTGATAAAAGACCGATATAGTTAAACGAATTACGTGTGTTAACACGTGTTGTAGAAAGCCTTGTATTATAATACTGGCGCTTATAAAGATCAAAGTTACTAATAATTGTAAATCTTTTAAGTTGAAGGAACCTCGCATTGGAAGATGACGAGAGTCTAAAGAATTATCAATACGATAAAGAAATAGTCTGAAGTATGACAATTAAGTCATACACATTAAAGACATGAATCGAGAAACGATCTTGAATGAGAAATCGAACAACAAGGAAAGTTATCAGGACAAATATCTACAAGGTACACGTCTTAAACTTATAGTATAAACAGAAATATGCAACAAACACATAGTAAATGATAGTTGCATATAGAATATGAAATTTGGAAAAAAACTGGATAGGTTACCTATCAGGATAACGTTTCCAAGAGAAATCCAGTAGAGATATATATTATTCACAGTCGTGAATAATAAGACAATAACTGAATTTAGTTTAAATATAAACTTGGACGAAAATAATCATCCAAGTAAGTGTTCTCAATATAGATCCTATTGAGAAAAGTAATGATCACATCAACGAATGTGATTGTATAAATGGATAAAAAGGGACATTTTACATGTTCAAGGATAAAACGGGAAAAACTAGTGATTGTTAATTGACAATTAAATAAAGTTTTACCAAATGAAGTAAATCAAAAGGTTACTTACATGGGACGTGATGTGGTAATTATAATAAGGTTATGTGTACCATGTGTTGATTGCTTACTCTGGCCAAGTAAGTAGTGAACACATGATACCATGAGCTTATTATAATGAGCACAGTTATGTCCAATGTGGTAAGGTCGAGACGAATAAAAAGTTAAAAGAACCTTGGGGTCAAGAAATCTTATAGGCATACTCGTATAAATGGTTTTCTAGGGAACCATAAAAACGAGGTATGGCGCGCATAGAAATAGATGACCCAAGTGAATAGTGAAATAAGTCATAATGGACGAAAGAGCCAGGGTTGAAAAAAAGGGCATGTAAAACCAAATTATAAATGACCCGTGAGGTCATAGAAACGAAGGTATTGCCCATACACAAAAACGATCAAAGTCATTAACTTTGGTCGTGGTAAAGAAAGGATGATGATGTTAATCATCATTCATAATTTATAAGACCATCAAGCATGGTCACATAAAGAATAAAGGTTTGGTTAAATAAAGCGATGGATTTCGCTAAGACAACCAAACAAGTCAAAATGAAGTCTTAATGCATACCTAAATGGTTGTAATAGTAAGGACTTCGGTAAGTCACCCGGTTGATGGGTAGGAATTTAAACACATGCGTAAACCAAGAGACGGGAACGCGGATTGAAAGTCAAAGAACTCGGATTATGAGTTACGACTAAAGGACTATAAAATTTCATAAATAAAAATTTTAAATAAATATGTTCAACTATTTTAAGGTTGAACGGGTTGAATAAAGAATAAAGTTTGATTGTTCATAAGTGATGGATTTCACAGGAACCAGTCAAACGGGTTAAGTAAAGCATAATGCTTGATAGTATCCCGGTAATGGGTTACAGGAATATATATGTAAACCGAATAACGGTGAGCATAAGACAAATCGACGCATAAATGACGTGAGAAGTCATATAGTCGGGAGAATGATCCGAAATAAAACAATTGTAGTCACGAACTGCAGAGGTTAACGGATCTTAAACTTGAAATCAAATGATTTGCAAACATAAACAGGGTGCTTTGACATCAAATATATAAAAAAAACTAAAGAAATAGCCCACGAGGCTAAGTGAAAGAACCTACGGGTTACTTAGACAAAGTGAGGAAAATATTTGAGAATTCCCGCGTAAAACAAAGGCTGTAAAGAAATATTTTCAATAATGAAAGGTTAATATAACCTTAAACATGATGTGACACGATCACGGTCAAGAAAAGTAATGTGAAATATAATCACATTGTAGCCCGACTGATGTGTGTAAAGCAACTGGACTGATAAGTCTAGTTAGTGAGACAGGTTAAGGTCAAAATTTAAATTAAGAATTTGTTTAATACGCTATTCACTACGAAGATTAGCGTAGAATAAACATAATTTATAAATTTATGTGACTAAGTGGCCAACTTTTGGTGACTCAGTCAAGTAAATAACAAAGGTAATAGTACATGATGAAAGTAACGGCCCATGAGGCCTTACTAACGGAAATTACTAATCACCTATATTGAGGGATCATAAGGCAACACAAGCAAAGCGTCGGGAGGTTAATTCGAGCAAATGCTCGACTGAAGGATAAAGCTATAAGGTATGTGTTTATATACTTTATAGAATTATGTTAATATCATTTATTAAATTATCTTAAATAATTAAGATGAAAATCAAGAAATTCGGTTTGCTCGTAAGCGGTGGATTCCGCATAACTAAATCGAATGAATAAATTCGAAAACAAAAGAGTTTGTTTGTCAAAAAGGAAGGATTTCACTAAAAGCCTTCAAACGGGTTAATATAACGAATTCAGGAAGAATTCGAAAGTATAAAAGTGATGGATTTCGCTAAATTAACTAAATTGGTCGAAATAACGAGATTACGTTATTTCCAGTTGCATTATGTCGTATGAGATACGTATATGCTTAGTAACCAAAAAGGTATTACCATATTTTTTCTGGTAATACTAACAAATGGTTAAAGTATGAGTAATGCTTAAAAGATTACTCATGTCAATGCATTGAGTTTAAAACTCAATGAACTATGTAAGAAAGGTTTCGAGGACGAAACCTCTTTAAGGGGGGTAGACTTGTAACACCCCGAAAACGGGTTTGGTAATCAAACCACGTTAATACTAAAAGACGGGTAAATTACCGTTAGGAGTAAAAAGTAACCCGGTGAATGTTAGGATTATTAAATAAATAAGCCTAATATTTAATAAAAGCTGAACGAAAGCTTTTGATAAGATAAAGTTTATAAAAGCCCGAGTTAACAACACTTGAAATAAACTGAGTCGTAAATTCCCCGAACCCACTAATTTAACTAGGAATGTTTAACCTATTTAATGAGTGGAAATATTGTTAGAAATAAGTAGGTTGTAGCCTACTTAATAAACTAACCAAACAAGAGGGGCCAAAGTGGATAAACTTGAAAGTTACTTATTAAAAGGGGTTTTAAAACAAAACACACACAAGTGTGTGTTCTGTTCGTCGACCTCAGGAGAGCTCCCAGGAGCCAAACCCTAACTTCCAGCAAAATCGTTCAATTGAAGGCTCAAACGAAGTCTAAATTCACAATTGAACGTGAATTAATGATCACCCAAGCTAGGGGATCATAAGGTATGTCAAATTTTGATGATTTATGAAGTTGTGAAATTTGATAAATCTCATAATCTGCGAATTAGGGATGAATTATAAAAGCTATGGCTGAATTAATGATGTATATGTGCTTAGGAACAAAACCCTAAGTGAAAATTTTACATATGATGCTATAATTTGAATGATTTGATGATTTACCACACTAGGGTAAGTGGGTATTAATCATATGATGAATTTGATGATATAAGTATGATTAGAATCATCATACAAGATAGTAATCAGGAAATACTTGAACAAATTTTATGTTTAAATATATAATCATACTTACTATGGAATGATTTTAGTATGATATGATGAAAAATCGATGATATATTCATGCTGAATGATGTATGATATCATTATGTGTTAAAAATGATCAAAGTTGTGTTAAATTGATGAAATTCGATTACATGAACTTGGTTAATAAAGTGGTTAAAAACGGTAGCATAAGAATAATGCTTACCGGATAATTGACCAATGATAAGATCGAATGATAAATTCGACATAAGAATCGTAGGATGGAATAGTCGTAAATGATTATGACAAATCTAACCATCTTACAAATTTCGATGATAGTTTGACGAGCTAGGTGAAAGCTTGGGAAGGAAGCGGGTCAAACGAATAAAGAATGAAGGAAAAGCATAATCTGGATGCTAGGTAAGTAAAGCTTACACTCTATTTATTTAATACTTATTGGTTTTATAGGTTCTGAATAATATAAAGTCTTGTTTGAATTCTGATGTTCTGACACGACATGTGCGGTTCGGAACAAAAGACAATAAAGATAAACTATGTTTAATGGTTAAAAAGAGCTAATACGGTTATTTAGTCATGAAAGGACTAATACATAACGAGTTTTGAATAATTACCTTATAAGGTAACTAATACAAATAATAAAGGTAAAACGGTAATTCGATCACTCGTTGACGATTACCGTTAGTTTGTGAAAAGACACTTTATAGCGTAAGTTATAATGGGTTAAAAGAGTCAATACATGATTTATAAGGAAAATGACCGTACGGTGTAAACCGGAGTGAGTCATGTAGACGAGATAGTAATAAACATCATCTCGCCAATAAACTCGGTCACTTAGACTAAACGGGTCAAAAGGTGAAAATATCACCCTTTGACAATAACGACTAATGGTTTGTCGAGTTGTATGATTATAGGAATAAATATCGAATGGATATTTACACCGCTATTACTTAGCAGCTATTAAGGCAAGGTATCGAAATAGGTCAATATATTGATCCGAGCCAGGTATGTATAATAGGTCAATTCATCATTTAGAACTTGAGGTTCAATGAGGGCTAAACAAGTTAATAATGGACATTTGGTTATCTTTTAGGTAAACCGAATGATTTAATTTATAGTCATTGTGTTTTGAAAACATAATGATTATTTAAACAAGATCCTAGTTTAAAAAGTGGGATTTTGGTCAATTACGGCATTAAAAGTCTTTTGTCGTAAAGAAAGGATGTAAGTTGACCAAAACTCCCTCATAAGCTAAATCGAGCAAATAAACCTTAAGGGTTGTTTGAAAACAAGTTATATGATCAAGCAAATACTTTGAATAAGTATAAAAAGTGAAAGGGGTAAATCTTGTGTTAAATGACTCTATATGAGCCTTTGCCGTAAAATAGCAATCCGAGGGATAAAACCCGGAATATATATAAATCACCACATTGAATCCACCACAAATATAATTGTGGTGGGAGATCATTTGATAAGAAATATGGACATATGTATTTAGAAACGAATGAAAGCGATTCGTGCATTAAGATATGCTTAAATACCCTTAACGGGTCAAAATAAGCATATGAGCGAAAATGGGTTTAAGAAGGTATATGAACCTGTAATTGGAACCTAATATGATAAATATAATTGAATTTAATAGGTTCATGAGAAATAGGGGTCAAACAAACTTGTTTGTTTGATAAATACACAAACGGGTCAAAAAGTTAGTAAATATATTTTAAGCCGAAAGCTTAAAAGTCTCGGATTTTGTTAATCCGGATGTCGGGTTTTAATTTCATATGATAGAAAATTTAATTACGATCACGTAGGAAGAAACGTGACGTAAATCGGATAAAAAACGAGCAAGTTATGCTTGTTTGCGTAAATTATAGTTTGGCTGGAAGTTGCTGTATTCAGCAACAAAGATTCTGGAAAAACTGGGTGGTCGCGCTACGCGATAGCAAGAGCCGGAAGCCGTCGCGCGACGCGACGGTATGCTGGAGGAAGATCAAGCTCATCGAGAAACCGAACACGCTCAAGAATCAAGCTTTCGCAAATAGTTTTGTCGTCACGTTTTAAATGGCGAATGAAATTACAAAATGTTAAAATGTTTTATTTAGTTAAATGTTTTAACAAACTCGAAATTTTAAGTGAATGTTTAATCTTAAATACACTATTATAATCAAAATTTATATGATAATTGTATAAAATGGACTAAGGGTCTTACACTCCATTGCCAAGCAAAGCTACTAGCGCCGCCAACCTTCAACACCTGATCCGACACCTTACAATGTTTCTCGGTTTCAATTCTATAAAGATTAGGAAAACGCACCTTTAAAGGTGTCACACCCTCAAATCCACATGTGGAGTACTACCGCGAGGTGTGTGACTGACCAGGATCCAACCACTAATTATTTTGAACCGTTTAGTTATTATTACAAGTAATGGTATAATTAGCGACCAATTTAAATTTTTCAACACATAGTTTAAGTTTGTAGTGGAAAGGAAAGGAGTACATATCGTAATTTAAAACCACAAGTTTATTAGTTATGAACTTACAAACCATGCACTCCAGCCGATTGCAATTTCCGTCTTAATAATATTGAGCAACCTGCAAAGCATGCAGTAGAGTGTCAAAATAACGTTGGCGAGTTCACATGTTTACAGTTTTCCAGTTTTTATTCCAAAAACTTGTTTTGACAGTTAATTTACTCATTTATACCATGCCATGGGGAACTACCCCATAAGTAAGCTACTAAACTGTTTACAATACCGAATACTATGCGACCGTACGTTTCCGTAGAGTGCCCCATTTGTCAATGTCTATCGTCATTAACGGTTTGCCAGAGTCTATTAGTTCACGCCCGATCCCATACGCGGGCACGGTGTGAGGCTGGTGAGACCTAAATAGCGCTATCAACTAATAACCCGTTCGCCAGGCCCCGACGACTAATCGGTATTAAGTAGCAGGGACTTGAGTGATAGAGTTTCGTTTAGTATTGCTTGTTGCATCCAATAAAAATAGTAATTAACTAAAGGTCCCTCGCAAGGGGAGAAAAGTAGTTTTGTATCCCCCACAAGGGGATAGGGTTGTTACACGTATCCCACACAAGGAGATAGAAATACCGTATCCCGCACAAGGAGATAGTAAGTAATCCTAAACCAAGAAAAGTGTTTCGTTCCGCTTCCCAACCACCGGGAACGCATGCTTTAAGTAAAAAGTAGTGAACTCACCTTTGCTTTGCTCGGTAGACAACTTACTTGGGTTACGTTAGTCAACCATACCCTATTATGGTTATTAAATATTTATTAGGTTCATATGCAAGAAATGTCACGTATAATCTACACGTATCTAACACATAGCACGTAAGTCATACTTGCCAATACGGTGTTGGGCCTATCCTAGCATATGAACAGTTAGACAGTAGCAGCACATAGTCTAGTTAAGCCGTGGCAAATAACACATAGTCCAAAACAGGTTATCACATAGTGCGGCCCAATAACGGAGTCAAGCAGCCCAGTCGAGAATAGGTGGCCTCGACTCGAGATCATGAGGTCTCGAGTCGCAACCAAGAGGTCTCGGGTTGCAAATGGGAGGTCTCGAGTGATGCATGCACGAGTCGAAACCTCGAGTCAGGTCTCGAGTCGAGACCAGGAGATCTCGAGTCGCAACCTTGTTGGTTTCGAGTCCCCTAATGTGCATGCTTGGTCTCGAGTAGTTGTTCAATGGTCTCAAGTCGCAACCTCGCGGTCTCGACTCGCAACCACTGATGTAAGCACAAGTGGAAGCCTTCTAGAACATTCTCCAACTTTTGTACTAGCCAATCAGATTTCATGAGTATGTACTGTCCAATCAAAATTCACTAACACGTTTTCAACATTCTATTCTAATTAAATCAGATCAATCAACAGGTCTTTCATATATTCATCACATATTCAAACTGTTCATCATTTAGGGTCTTTAACATTAACGAACATATGTACATAACCTTCACATGAATCATTTTAACCCATCCTTATAACATAGCTCCATCTACACGGTTTCATCAAATCAGTAAAGATCCTCAACATCATCTATCTCACACTCAAATTAGTTTTGAATAAACAAGCATAACATTTATACAGAATCTAAACTTTATTTCCTCAACCTCCTACATTCTACATTAATCTTAATCATCAAGTAGCTTTTATCAACATATTAGTAAATATCATCGTCTTCAACAATTTTTCACTTCTAGACCAACAAGTAGTAACAAACATCCATTTTCTAACAGTTTGTATTTGAATCAGATTTTACTATCATCCTCATACAATATTCTCAAATCAACAAGTAACTCAACCCAATGTGCAGGTTCACGCAACAACTAAATCAAACATGTACCCATCTAGAAGGAAAGCACAAGGATGCAAGGTAATCGAAAACAATCATGAACTGACCAAGAGTTACGAGACAAAAGGAGCTGCTCGCTGCCTCTGCTGTCGTCTGACTCTGAGCTCCGACGGTCCGCCGCGGCCGTCGCTGGTGAATTCTCCACTGCCACCGTCCGAAGCACCACTCGATACTCTCGTCGTCATCCATCCATTGGACATCCCCAGTTTCATCATCATTATTAGCATCAATCCAGAAGGAACAATTAAAAAAAGAAGAGGATGAAAGGAACAAGGTTTACTGGTGAAGCTCGACGAAATGACGAGAACCATCTGCACCTCTGTAGGATCGTTGTAAGACCCGACTGAGTCATTCAGAAGAGCTTTACATCCAGTTCAAAGGCGGAATCAGTAAACCGGACTTGATAACAGCTTGTTAATCTTTAATCTGTCACTTATATTGATAATAACAACAATTACAACCTGAACAGACTTTGGCAGCACTTCGTCACAGATCCGGAAGTCGCGCGTACCGAATGAAACAACACATGCCCTATATATAGTGATGTTAATTCCACTCCTGATGACATTAAGTCATTTCGGGCGGAATCAGATGTTCTGATTTCGCTCTAAATGACTCCTTGTCATTTGGGGCGGAATCAGCATCTTAAATGCTATCCTTCGATTCTCGAAACTCGGGCACTGATAATCCTATCCTGACCTATGATATGATACAAGACGAAGTCAATAGACGTAATGCACTAACAGACTCCCCCTCGGATATTGACGAAGTCTTCAGTGACTATTCTTCATCATGACACATCTTCAATCTTGATCATTCTGCCTTCTCATTCAAGTTGTAACATTATAAGCATCCATCAATTTTTCTCTCCTATCAGCTTCTGGCTCCCCCTTTCGTCAAGCTACCGTGCTTTGGGATCGACACCTAGCTATCCATCTACAAGCTCTTCCATGCTTCAAGCTTGTCTTCAGACTCCCCCTTAGACTCTGCTCTCGGGATCGTAATCTGGACTATCTGCAATCACTCATACGTTTATAAGTAACCACATTTTAAACTACCAGGAATCGTAACCCGGCAATTCAATCTTTTCTAAAACACTCCCTCTATCAACAATTTTTACAGATTTAGCAGTGTTAAGTATCCAAAATCCCCACAGAAAATCATCCAAGTCCAAACTAATGACCTTGGAGATGTCACAAACTGTTTTTTATTTTTGTTAAAAATTCAAGTTTCAAATTAATGAACTTGTTTTATTTTCAGAAACACAATCAGCTTACTTAGATTTTGAAACTCAGCATTTCAGACATCGATTGTCGAAAATAAAGCAGAATCAAAAATCTTTTTGTATTTTTCTGAAAATATAAAGCAATAAAGAAATATGTACAAACATATTTACAGACAATATTTTTGTTTGAGTATGCGTCAGAGGATCATATCAGTTTTTGACAAGTCACAAGTACCGTTGAGCTTAGTTACACATTAAGAATTTAAACAATTCACTTAGATTGTCGATATACTGATCCACTTAAATTTTCATACAAACTTCAACTGATTCAGGATACGAATTAGATGTTTTAAGAACTTAAACCCATTCATGTGTCCCACCTCTTGAATATACTCCCGTATCCAGATCCCAATATTCAGTCTTACAGGTGAGTATACCTAGATGATATCTGTAAGGGGAATAAATTATAGTACGAAACTGTGAGAGCTCAGGTCAGAACTTCTGTTCAGCAGAGAGATGACGGCTCGACTTTTGGTGTGTCTCCTTTAGAGGATCTTTTGTATTACAACAGCAATGACTATCAATTTTATTGTTTCATCAATTTGCTGATGGCGGCGCTATATTTCAAGCAAGCAGAAAGTATTCTCCGGGGACTAGGCCATTGCTTCCACAAAATCAGAAGTCCCGGGATAATACCCCAGATATCACTGAGTATAAAGACCTAGTATCTCAGAAAGAGGGACCTTTCAAACGAGATTTCAGGGGTTACCTATATATCCAAGTAGTGTTCCCCATGAAATAAGCAAGTTTGAATTTAGGTTTATATCCTGAAAAAGTTTACTAAATGTATAAAAATCTATCGACACATCCACGGTGAGATCGTTTAACACATTTAAACTTTCCATTTCTTTAGCGTACTGTAACTGTCTACTGATGTACTATCATTTCCTCTTTTTATGCAAAAACTCAATTTTTTTAATTTTATCATGTTTTTGACTTTTTCAAAATTTTCAAATGTTTTTGTATTTTCTGACAATTTTTCTCCCCCTAAAATGCAAAACCATTTAAAAAAAGTTTGACAACCAATACTGATAGCTTTGTCTCGCCATCCATTTTCTGCTAACTATGCTCTGTTTTGTAGAAAAACTAATATAAAGTACCCCCATGATTTACAACCCATTGATTTTCGACAGTTTGAAGACCGTTTTTCAATCTTGTGAAAGTAATCATCTTTGTTTAGCCGTGAGAGTTTCGGCATATTCAATCAACAAATTTTTGTATTTTTGAATATTTTTTGACAAAAATAAAAACATATTTTTGGTTTATCAAAATTTTCAATTTTTTGGGTTTTTGAAATATTGTTTATTTATGTACAAAATGAAAATAAACTTCGTGTTTCAACCAACACAGGAATCAGCAGCCTCCTTTCCTCGTTGTGCCAGGCTGCTCTGAGTTCCAAACTTACAATCTTCAAATTTCATGAGCACCTGCACAAACAAACTACTCAATTACTTAAACAATTTAGCCCAAGTCTGTTGAACCTTAGGCATTTCAACACAATAATTTTCATTCAATGCTGGAAACTCTTTGTCATCTTTCACAAAAATCTTTTCAACTTTTACATCAACTTTGTCATCTTTTTCCAAAGTCACTTGTTTCTTAATACTCCATGTCTGACCTTTCGGCGTACCTCTTTTATAAAAATGAGACTCTTTTTGAACATTTTGTTTTTGAACAACTTTTGGTTTCCAAAACTCTTGTGGTTTTGTCATATCAACAGTTGTTTTCCAACTTTGTGTTGTTCTAAATCTGGGTGTGTGAGAATTCCAGATCTGTCTAGAATCGAACCTGTTCGGGTCTGATTTCCAGTTTTGATTCGAAGCAAACTTGTTTGTGTTGTACCTCCAAGTTTGTTTTGAGTCAAATCTGGTTGACCTTTGTCTCACATTCTCAAATTTTTGTTTCTCAGCATCAATCTTCTTTATGTCAACATCCACAGGTTTCAGATTTGGACACTTGCGAGCAAGATGTCCTTTTTTATCACATTTGAAACATGTTCTCATGGACACATCTTTTACCCGTGGTTGTTGCTTTTTCTTTTTAGCAAAGAATTCATCATTAGACTGTCTCATTTTGAGTTCCTTTTCTTCTACTAAACTGTTTCCTTGAACAAAACTCATTTTTGCCTGATAATTTGGCATTTCATTTTTGTTTCGATTCTGTTTCTTCTTATAACCCAACCCAGACTTCATGTTTTTCTTCTTGAAACCAGGTTTGTTATTTGAACCTCTATGACTCTTACCAGCAAACTTTGAAATCTCAGACTTCTCAATCTCAACCATTTTGAAAACTTTATCAACCTTTTCTGAAATCACATTCTGAATCGGGAATACAACATCTAAGAACAATTTGTCCGATCCAATCATGGTATAAACCAATCCTTTTGAATCATCATTTAAACTTTTCTCGGATTTTGTGTTTTTCAAATAACTATTATGAAGATTTCCTTCATCTTCATCCTGTGATTCAGATTTACCTGTATCAACCAACTCTTCTTTCAACACACTTTCAACGACTTTACCTACCACCTCTGAATCATGAGAATCATCAGATTTGGAATAGGTTATGTCAATGTTGTCTGGCAATTGATCTACCATGTTGAATGCTTTTTCGACCTTTTCCTCATCATAAAATGCAAATTTTCCCGGTGGTGGAACTTGATGAAACTCTGAGCCAATGCCTTTCTTGTTTTGCTCAGACTCACCATCTCCCGGTTTTATATTAAAATTCATTCAAGCACATATGACGACACGTGATAACTCTTTAACTTGTTGTTATCCTGTTCTAGATCAGCAATCTGTCGCTTTTGCTTAGCAACATCCTCAATATAGGAATTAACAACATCTTGTTTTATGGAATACATTCGTTTAAGTTCTTTAGTTGTTTCAGAAAGATAATTCATTCTTGATTGAGCATATTTCATTTCATCTTTCACTTTTTCATATGACTCTTTTGTAATATGATATGCTAATTTCATTGAGTCATATTCTTTCTTCATCTCTTGACAAGCAATTTCTTTTTCAGAACATTTTTCTGTCATTTTAGAAACATTTTCTTTCAAAACTTCATTTTCTGTTTCTAATTTTTTACATTTTTCTGAAAATTTTTCATCATTTTCTTTTAGAACTTTTTCTTTTTCTAGCATTTCTTTGCATTTTTCTTTAAAAATGTTTTCAATTTTAGTGAATTCAGGATCTCTTGTTTTGAATTGCTCATCTTTTTCAGTACAAGCTCTGCACGATTTCATGCATTTCTTGCATTGTTCAACAATTTTGATTTTAGTTTCAGAATCAGAATTTACCTCAGTGATAAGCACTTCGGTGTTTGTTGCAGTCTTTGTCTGCTCCTGATTAGCATCATTCTGCTTTTCTTCAACACCGACTTCATCACCAACATTACCAACTTCCAAATTCTCATTCTTTACTTCTTCTTCTGTGTTCTTCACCTCTTCTCCAATCTGCTGTTCTTCAATAACAGCTTTTTCAACCTCTTCAGCAACTTTCTTCAGATTGTTCACCATTTCTTCAACACTCTTCTTCATTCTCTCTTCATCCCTTTTTCTCAAACAAGATGTCATAGCATATCTGATCTCCTTTTCATGCCTTTTAGCATATGTGTCATCTTTCATCACATTTCTATAATATTCGGTTCTCAAAGGAATTATGAGAAGAACATCATCAAAGATTATATCTTTCTTTGGAACAACTGGTTCTCCTTCTCTGTTGAAGTAACATTCTCTCTTCTTATCCTATCTTTTGCTACTAACAGCAATCTCATATTCTTCCTGCATCTCATCCATTCTGTTCAACACAATGTTTCTTTCTCGGTAAGTTTTCTCACTCAAGATCTCTTCTCTAGTTTTCTCCTTCATTTCAACTTTATCTTTATCTTCATTGTTCTCTTCACGAATTTCAGCAACAAAAACAAACTTTCTTTCCTCTGTTATAGCTTTTCCATGCGTTGTTTTTCGAACATTCACCAACCGATCTTCTTCTGGACATACCTCTGACCAATCAAAACCTTCATCATCTTGAATTACAAAACAAGCTCTCGATTTAGGTTTATCTTCAATCATCTTAGGCTCTTCTCTGCTTCGATGGTAGATTGCCTTTCGGTAGTAATCATCATTGAACGGATGTTCATTTCCACCAACTCCAGAATTAGTGCATTCTCTCTTGAAATGACCTTTCTGCTTACATTTGAAGCAAGTCACTTTGGATTTGTCAAATCCAAGCGTTGTTGATGCACCTCCAAGAGATTGTTTCCCAGTAATCTCCATATATCTCTGCGCTCTTCAGATGCAACTGGCTAAACACCAACGAATGTTAATGAGTTCCATCTCTTCCGGATCAATCTGGTCGTAGTCTTCTTTGGTTAACTCTGAGTTTCCAATTTTACCAGCTACAAGCCCTTCATACGATTCCAGAACAGTTGCAAGGAAACTCATTTGTTGCTTAGCTGCATTGATACTCATTGCAGGAGAACTCTTCAGTTTGAGAGCGATGTTGCACAGAATCTCCTCAGTTTCATCAGAATTTGTTTTTGAAGATGAATGATATCCAGAATGATGACTTGTTGTAGTTGTTTGAGGTTCTTTCATCTTTTCACCACTGAATGCCGTCTTTGGTGAACCAACACCTTTCTCTAAAGGTACACTGCCTTTGTAATATAGACCAACATTCTGTTGATATGAAGAACCAGTCATTTTGCTTTGCTTCTGTAACTCCAGATCATGACTCTCTATTTTTTCAAACAATGCATCTAGAGAAATTGTATCATATAAAGCATCATTTTTCAAAATAAATACAAACGTTTGCCACTGATCAGCTCGTGGTAACGCTTCAATCACTTTATCTATAAGTTCCTCTCTTGTTTTCACTATCTCAAATCTCTCAAGCTCAATTTTAAGATGACAAAATCTCTCAATCATTTGTCTCACTGTCTCTCCTTTTAGACTATCAAACATATCAAATTCTTTTTTAAGTAAAGCAATTTTGTTCTTTTTTATCTGTTTACCCCCCTCAGCTTTAACACGTAAAGCTTCCCAAACTGATTTAGATGACCCATCATGATTCAGCAACGCAAAAATATCATTTCTGATTGCAGTCTGGATCAAAGCAATCATTCTTTGTTCAGCAGCAAACTCAGATTTATCTTCTCTTGATAACTTCTTGAATGTAAGTTCTTCTCCTTTATCATCTTTTGGCCTTTCGTATCCAAATTCTAAGCAAAACCAACTTTCGTGAGCATACGCTTTCGCCCAATTGAGAAAACATTCTTTCCACCATGTATAATCTTCAATGCTCTCCAGAGTTGGTGGCTTTGAATGTGTTCCATAGAAATTATCATGCTTGATGTTCTCATTGATAGCTTTCATGATAGTTTTTGGTGTAACATTTGCAATCTCGGACGATTCGGATGTGGATGCATTGAAAAATGTGTTATAGAATTCTTCAGCCATGATGTAAACTTGAACAAACAATCAAACAAACACAATCAGTACAATTAATATCAAATATCCTGAAACAAACTGACACTCGATCGTCGTGAAATAATCTTGACACAAAACACTTTGAAGCGAAATCAGATTTCAAGCTAAAACTCAAACTGAAGCGGAATCACAGTTAGAGCGGAATCAGATGATAAACACTTCGAGCAAAATCAGTTGAAAACTGTTTGGAGCGGAATTAGCTTTTGTACTTTGGAGCGGAATTAGTTTTTTTTTTAACATTTGGAGCGAAATCTTAGATATTGTATCCAAGAGCGAAATCAGCAAGAAACACTTGGAGCGGAATCACAATATTGTAGCCTGGAGCGAAATCAGACTTCTGTTTTGGAGCGAAATCAGCAAGTTTGTATTTTGGAGCGGAATTAGACAACACTTAGGAGCGGAATCAAGATTTCGAACTGATCAGGAGCGGAATCAGCCTTTTGGAGCTGATCTTGGAGCGAAATCAGGACATTTCCAATTCGAGCGGAATCAGATCGGGGGTCAATTTTGTCCATTTTTAGTCCTTATTTTAACATGAAACTTTCAAGGGTTTGTCTATGTCCAATTCCGAGTGCAGTGTGAAAATTTGAATCAATTCGGACCGTGAAATCCTGTTCAATTGAAGAAAGAAGGTGTAGAAACTAGAAATTTCAATGAAAATCAGCTGTAAACTGCAAAACTCCTCCAACTAGCTCTGATACCACTTGTAGGATCGTTGTTAGACCCGACTGAGTCATTCAGAAGAGCTTTACATCCAGTTCAAAGGCGGAATCAGTAAACCGGACTTGATAACAGCTTGTTAATCTTTAATCTGTCACTTATATTGATAATAACAACAATTACAACCTGAACAGACTTTGGCAGCACTTCGTTACAGATCCGGAAGTCGCGCGTACCGAATGAAACAACACATGCCCTATATATAGTGATGTTAATTCCGCTCTTGATGACATTAAGTCATTTCGGGTGGAATCAGATGTTCTGATTTCGCTCTAAATGACTCCTTGTCATTTGGGGCGGAATCAACATCTTAAATGCTATCCTTCGATTCTCGAAACTCGGGCACTGATAATCCTATCCTAACCTATGATATGATACAAGACGAAGTCAATAGACGTAATGCACTAACAGACTACCCCTCGGATATTGACGAAGTCTTCAGTGACTATTCTTCATCATGACACATCTTCAATCTTGATCATTCTGCCTTCTCATTCAAGTTGTAACATTATAAGCATCCATCAATTTTTCTCTCCTATCAGCTTCTGGCTCCCCCTTTCGTCAAGCTACTGTGCTTTGGGATCGACACCTAGCTATCCATCTACAAGCTCTTCCATGCTTCAAGCTTGTCTTCAGACTCCCCCTTAGACTCTGCTCTCGGGATCGTAATCTGGACTATCTGCAATCACTCATACGTTTATAAGTAACCACATTTTAAACTACCAGGAATCGTAACCCGGGAATTCAATCTTTTCTAAAACACTCCCTCTATCAACAATTTTTACAGATTTAGCAGTGTTAAGTATCCAAAATCCTCACAGAAAATCATCCAAGTCCAAACTAATGACCTTGGAGATGTCACAAACTGTTTTTTATTTTTGTTAAAAATTCAAGTTTCAAATTAATGAACTTGTTTTATTTTCAGAAACACAATCAGCTTACTTAGATTTTGAAACTCAGCATTTCAGACATCGATTGTCGAAAATAAAGCAGAATCAAAAATCTTTTTGTATTTTTCTGAAAATATAAAGCAATAAAGAAATATGTACAAACATATTTACAGACAATATTTTTGTTTGAGTATGCGTCAGAGGATCATATCAGTTTTTGACAAGTCACAAGTACCGTTGAGCTTAGTTACACATTAAGAATTTAAACAATTCACTTAGATTGTCGATATACTGATCCACTTAAATTTTCATACAAACTTCAACTGATTCAGGATACGAATTAGATGTTTTAAGAACTTAAACCCATTCATGTGTCCCACCTCTTGAATATACTCCCGTATCCAGATCCCAATATTCAGTCTTACAGGTGAGTATACCTAGATGATATCTGTAAGGGGAATAAATTATAGTACGAAACTGTGAGAGCTCAGGTCAGAACTTCTGTTCAGCAGAGAGATGACGGCTCGACTTTTGGTGTGTCCCCTTTAGAGGATCTTTTGTATTACAACAGCAATGACTATCAATTTTATTGTTTCATCAATTTGCTGATGGCGGCGCTATATTTCAAGCAAGCAGAAAGTATTCTCCGGGGACTAGGCCATTGCTTCCACAAAATCAGAAGTCCCGGGATAATACCCCAGATATCACTGAGTATAAAGACCTAGTATCTCAGAAAGAGGGACCTTTCAAACGAGATTTCAGGGGTTACCTATATATCCAAGTAGTGTTCCCCATGAAATAAGCAAGTTTGAATTTAGGTTTATATCCTGAAAAAGTTTACTAAATGTATAAAAATCTATCGACACATCCACGGTGAGATCGTTTAACACATTTAAACTTTCCATTTCTTTAGCGTACTGTAACTGTCTACTGATGTACTATCATTTCCTCTTTTTATGCAAAAACTCAATTTTTTTAATTTTATCATGTTTTTGACTTTTTCAAAATTTTCAAATGTTTTTGTATTTTCTGACAATTTTTCTCCCCCTAAAATGCAAAACCATTTAAAAAAAGTTTGACAACCAATACTGATAGCTTTGTCTCGCCATCCATTTTCTGCTAACTATGCTCTGTTTTGTAGAAAAACTAATATAAAGTACCCCCATGATTTACAACCCATTGATTTTCGACAGTTTGAAGACCGTTTTTCAATCTTGTGAAAGTAATCATCTTTGTTTAGCCGTGAGAGTTTCGGCATATTCAATCAACAAATTTTGTATTTTTGAATATTTTTTGACAAAAATAAAAACATATTTTTGGTTTATCAAAATTTTCAATTTTTTGGGTTTTTGAAATATTGTTTATTTATGTACAAAATGAAAATAAACTTCCTGTTTCAACCAACACAGGAATCAGCAGCCTCCTTTCCTCGTTGTGCCAGGCTGCTCTGAGTTCCAAACTTACAATCTTCAAATTTCATGAGCACCTGCACAAACAAACTACTCAATTACTTAAACAATTTAGCCCAAGTCTGTTGAACCTTAGGCATTTCAACACAATAATTTTCATTCAATGCTGGAAACTCTTTGTCATCTTTCACAAAAATCTTTTCAACTCCAGTTCCGCCGTGACTGGCCGGTTTCACTCGTCGGGTAAACAGGAACGAGAGGGTGGGATGTCTCGTTGGAGCGCCGGTGAACGGAGGGAGACCGTCGGCAGTTGATCGGAGTCACTGATCCCTCTCTCTCTCTCTCTCTCTCTCTCTCATTCACCTCTGACTCTCTTTCTACTGTGTGAGGGTGTGCGTGTTAGATCAGGATAAAGGGAATGGAGCTTGTTGGGTTGGCCGGAATGCATCTTCGATTGCCGGAGATGAGTCTGATCGAAAAGGGGATGTGGAAGAGGGTGAGGGGTGCGGCTGACTAGCTATTTAGGGTTTTGGGTTTGTTCGTTTGTTTTTATAAAATAAGATGAGGAGGGTGGGGATTTATAAGGGGGTTTAAATAGGTAGGGTTTAGATTT
Organism: Helianthus tuberosus; assembly: GCA_030545235.1. Classification (NCBI taxonomy): domain Eukaryota; kingdom Viridiplantae; phylum Streptophyta; class Magnoliopsida; order Asterales; family Asteraceae; genus Helianthus; species Helianthus tuberosus. Next base: position 48,945 of record JARYGA010045592.1, on the reverse strand, counting down.
AGGTTAGTTGGGTTGGGCCTAGCCCAAGTGCATGAACCCGATTGCGCGTCTGTTTTAATTATACTGGCCCGGATATTCTAAAATATATTCGTGATATGTAATTAAATTTCTAATCGCGTGCGTTGTTATTTTGCAAATACATGTTAATATTAGTAAGAATGATAATAATAATAATAATAGGCTCGTCTCACGACGATCATGATCAAGGGTTCGAGTTGTCACATTCTCCCCATGTTACAGGAATTTCGTCCTCGAAATTTAAGCAAAAGTCATATACTACGCTCTATATGTACAAATAGACTCCATTACCATATGTAGATACAAGCAGTTTCACGAAAGTCCACAGAACGAATCATGCAAGCCACATAGCACATACAATCACATAGCACGTAAAATCGCATAGCATTAGATTCACAGGGTTTGTACGTATTTCACTTAGTATAGAATTTTACAGAATTAATTATAGCATCCAAGTAACGTACAGGAAGACCCGAAGTGTCACATTATCCCCAAGTTCAAGAAATTTCGTCCCAAAATTCAGCACGCAACCACTGACAAGCTAGTGTGTTTAAACGTTTTTGTGGGGCGTTACATCACCCTCTGTTGGTTTGAAATTTCTTCCTGAAATTTAGCGGTAGCCTCAGTGCTGGAAGTAATGTTTGTAAACAACTGGGGATACATGCACATCATCTGGTTTTCCCGTTCCCAGGTAAGCTCTGGGCCACAGCGCGAGATCCAACGAACTCGGTCCGTTGGCATATTATACCACGGTTGAGGGTTTTGATTTCTTGATCCTTGATCTCAACCGGTTCCTCAACGAAGCGTAGTTTATTGCTGAAAAAGGAACAACGAATGTTTCATTTGACAGACACTTCTTTAGACTAAGCACGTGAAAGACATTGTGTACCGCATTCAGCTTTTCAGGCAGGTTTAGTCTGTAAGCAACCTTACCAATCCTCTCGGTAATTTCGAATGTTCCGATGTATCGTGGATCAAGCTTGCCCCGTTTATCAAAACGAACCGCACCCTTCCAGGGTGAGACTTTAAGTAGAACCCGGTCATCGACTTGGAATTCTAGAGGTTTCCTACGCTTATCAGTGTAGCTTTTCCGACAGTCACGAGCTGCCGCCATGCGTTGTCTGATCTGGGCAATCTTATCCGTTGTGTCAAGTGCAAGTTCGGGACCAGTAATTTGGCTTCTGCCCAACACAGAGGTGACCGGCATATGCGTCCGCGCAATGCCTCAAATGGTGCTGCCTGAATGCTAGTGTGATAGCAGTTGTTGGAAGAGAATTCTACAAAAGGGAAGTGTCACTCGTATCCAAGGTCGATAACGCATATTCTTAGCATGCCTTTGGGTGTTTGGATGGTGCGTTTGGCCTGACCATCAGTTTGCAGGCGATAAGCGGTGTTCATGCCTAACTGTAAGCCAAAGGTTTTTGTGCACAACCTGTGACGAATCGGATGCAAAACGTGGGTTTCGATCAAAGGTGATAGAAATTGGCACTCCGTTCCCAACATCTACTTCTATCAAGTAGATGGTTGCAAATTCAAAAACTTCGTCGGTCTCTTTGGTCGCGTGCCGTTACTAGTAGACATTTCATCAATGCCTTGGACATGATAGAATAAGATAGAAGCACCTCATAGATTATATTCCAATTGCTGGAGTTGCGGATTAGTGTGCATCTCCCTAAAGTCAGGTGATACTCCTTCGAGCCTAAATCGTAAGGGGTTGCGTATGCGATCGAGAAAAGCGAGCTTTAAAAGTCGCGCGTTGAAAACTTAACGTAGGCGGTTTGGGTCGTAGAAGTACCAGGGTAGAGCGGAGAAGTCGTTCGGACTACCTCGGGTTTTCGGAGTAGGTTCATATGTCGTCGAAAGGAACAAGCGTTGAATTTTTGACAGGATGAAATAAATTCGAGTTTCGTAACTAGATGTTGATCGAATTGAGTTCGAAGAACAGTGCTTGTGATACCCCTTTACCCACAGGGTATTTTTGGCTCATTGCCCCCACTGAGTAACATTCGTAAAAATAATTCATCCAAACGGAGATTTGCGAAGAATAGGGACCATAAGATTTGTGGAACATAACGCCAATAAACTCAAAAATGTGAAAGGGGGGTAATCGAAATCAAGGCGTTCACTCGTGGCAAGGCACAAAGGTCTTGGGATTAACAGTAAGGGTTCATCTGATGTCGATGCGGTAGCTGGTAGTACACAAGTTATATGCGATTAGAATAAAGAACGTCACTTGTCGATAAGGTGCATTACGTCAATGTGGTTGGCACGATAAGAAGCAGCTAGAGGGGAATGGTCATCGTGCAGATTTGTAGGTTTTAGGATTTACTGATACGTCTGGCAGGATGTGATTTCTCAAATCGGCAGGAAATCGGGTCCGAGCGGATTGTTCTAAGTCGTGCGAATAAGTTCGAAGTAGCGCTTGCGTCGTCGAGGGGTTTGGATGTGAAAACGCGGAAACAGGTCTTGAGAAAGTACGACTGAAGTAACATGCTGCCACATTGCAAGGGTCTAAGGAGTTTGTTGTCCCAAGGTCGAGTTGGCTGAATTCGCTAAACTGAAGAGAGGTCTGGTTAAGGTTTCTATACGAAGAAACATGGATGTCATGATAAGGAAACAATAAAAGAGAGGATACCGTCTTAAGCAATAAATGTTGATTCGTACGAAAGCTAGCAAAAGGATTCACAAAATCAGAAGAGTCGTCAAAGAATAACAGCTCTGGCAAATAATGGATAAGGTAAGCATCTTGGTCACCGTGCTTACTGGTGGGTTGACTGGTTCGTTTCTTCGTCCAGTCACGCCTCCAAATACGCCGATTTGTAATAAAGATATCAATTTGCTGGGTTTTGGGGCGTGCTAAGGTATAAGGTTGAACTTGAATAAGGATTGACCATGTAACGAGAAATTAGGGGTAATAACTTCACGGTTGATGTAAAGGTGACACAATTGCTGGCACAGTAATGAGAAGCATACACCGCGCATGCTTTTCGTGTTCGAGACGTGCAAACAGAAACCCGAAAAGTGTAGACTTACTAGAATGCTTCAAGATTCCAGGTGATCAGTCGGGTGAGGGAACAACTCTCACCACTTAAGTCGGGAAAAGAAATACGCAGGTAAAAAGGGTGCGAATGGCGTTGTTAGTGCACTATGTCTGTTGACTTCGTCTTGCATCAAGTATTGTATTTAGAATGTTAGATCAGGGCTCATTGTACGAGAAAGTTAAGGTTTGAGTGTGAAAAGCTAATTTCGCACGAAATAGCCAAAGGATATTTCGCACGAAATTACCAGTGGTAATTTCGCACGAAATTACCCTTGGCTATTCCGTGCAAAATTACATCCCTAAATATACCTAGGTCTTGGTCTTCATTTGTAACTTTTCTGATTTGGTACCGAAGTGCTGCCTAATTGTCTCCAGGTTGTAAATTGCTGTTATATCAATAATAGAGACATTTAAATTGAATCAAGCTGTATACAAGTCCGTTTCTCTGAATTCCGCCTTTGATTCGGATATAAACTCTTCTGAACGACTCATTCAGGTCGCACAACGATCCTACAAGTGGTATCAGAGCTCAGGAGGAAGAGTTCTGCTTGATTTCATCAGTTTTCTGACTTCTACACCTTCTTTTTCAAATTGAACAAGATTTTACGGACAAAATAGATTTAATTTCACACATTACATGCGAAACACTGTTTTAACGAATCCTTGAAAGTTTCAGATCATAATTCGACCTTTTACTGGATCAATTGGACAAAAATTGGACCGAAATGCTGATGTCATCATAATTTCGCGTGGAATTGCACATAATTTCGCACGGAATTGTAATTTCTTTTGAGAGTTTCGTACGAAATTAGCCTTATTTCGCACCAGATTGGTATTTCTTTTGGGAGTTCCACACGAAATTAGTAATTTCGCTCCAAAGTGGAATTTCGTTTGAGTATTTCACACGAAATTAGTTATTTCATTTGAAAGTTGGTATTTCGCTTGAAAGGGTATTCCGCACCAAAGTGATTTCGCTTGAGTTGCTATTTCGTTTGAAGGAATTTCGTTTGAAAGGGTTATTTTGCTTCAAAGTCATTTTGTGTCAAGGTTATTTCGCATCAACCGAGTATTAGTTTGTTTCAAGATTGTTTGATATTGTTTAAACTGATTGTGTTTGCTCGTTGTTTCCAGGAAATTCAAGAAATTTTCATCATGGATGAAGAGTTTTACAATACGTTCTACAATGCACTCACGTCCGAATCTTCCGAAACTACAACTGTTACACCAAAAACCATAACAAAAGCGATCAATGAAAACATTAAACATGATAATTTTTTTGGAACACATTCAAAACCACCAACGCTCGAAAGTATTGAAGACTATACTTGGTGGAAAGAACGTTTTATTAGTTGGGCAAAAGCTTATGCACATTAAAGCTGGTTCTGTCTTGAGTTTGGATATGAAAGACCAAAAGATGATAAAGGAGAAAATCTTCCACTCAAGAACTTATCCAAAGAAGACAAATCCGAATTTGCAGCCGAACAGAGAATGATTGCCTTGATCCAGTCATCAATCAGAAATGACATGTTTGCTTTATTACAACATGATGGATCTTCAAAATCTGTTTGGGAAGCTTTAAGGGTTAAAGCTGAAGGGGGTAAACAAATAAAAAAGAATAAAATTGCTTTGTTAAAGAAAGAATTCGATTTGTTTGACAGTTTTAACGGTGAATCAGTTCGACAAATGATTGATCGTTTTTGTCATTTAAAAATTGAACTAGAAAGATTTAAGATTGAGAAAATGAGAGAAGAAATAATTGACAAAATCATAGAAGCGTTACCACGAGCTGATCAGTGGCAAACGTTTGTGTTTATATTGAAAAATGATGTTTTGTATGAAACAATTTCTCTCGATGTGTTAATTGAAAAGATTGAAACTCATGAGCTTGAATTGCAGAAGCAAAACAAGATGAGCAGCTCTTCACATCAACAGAATGTTGGTCTCTATTACAAAGGTAATTTACCTTCGGTGAAAGTTGGTGAATCACCAAAGACAGCATTCAGTGGTGAGAGGACAAAAGAACCTCAGAAAAGCTCATCAAGTTACGATCCGGGTTATCATTCATTTTCTTCAAAAGCAAATTATGAAGAATCAGAGGAGATACTGTGTAACATTGCTCTAAAATTGAAAAATTCTCCGGCTATGAGCATCAATGCTGCTAAACAGCAAATGAGCTTTCTTGCATCTGTTCTGGAATCATATAAAGGTCTTGTAGCTGGTAAAATTGGAAACTCAGAGTTAACCAAAGAAGACTACGACCAGATTGATTCGGAAGAAATGGAACTCATTGATATTCGCTGGTGTTTGGCAAGTTGCATCCACAGAGCTCAAAGATATATGGAGATTACTGGGAAACAGTCACTCGGTGGTGCATCAACGAAACTGGGATTTGATAAATCCAAAGTGACCTGCTTCAAATGCAAACAAAAAGGTCATTTTAAGAGAGAATGCAACAATTCTGCAGTTGGTGGAAATAAACATCCTTTCAACGATGATTATTACCGAAAAGCAATCTACCACCGTAGCAAAGAAGTGCCGAAGATGATTGAAAATAATCCCAGAGAAAAATCAAGAGCTTGTGCAGTTATTCATGATGACGAAGGAGATGATTGGAGTCTGAAGGGGTAAGGTCCTAAAAACCTTGTAACAAGCACTTAGGACCATACCATAACTTTGTCAATCAGCCCTTTTTACCTTGCGCGGCCGCGCACTGGTTTTACAAAGAAAGGCTTAAGAGACAGATAGCAGACAACACTTGCGCGCCAAAAGGAAATCATAAATCCTTGCGCTTTCCCCTATAAACAAAGGATGAAAATCCTAAGGTAAACACTTCCGCTTAATAATATTCAGACTTGGATATTATGTACTTAACTGATATCACACGATAAAGAGTCACACCAGATTACAGCAGTAATCTTCTAGAAGAATTCAATCGTGCACCACTAAGACGGTTATAACCGTCTGGACACGTGTCATCACCTCAGGCATCCCTGAAATCACAATGATAGCATGTAATTGGAGAGAAACCTCCACTTGATCACTTTCCACGTGGTAAACCCCCAACCATAGATCTGAAACAGCGATCCGTGTGCATTCACGACGGATCGAGAAACTTAACGGAAGAAAATGTAACCGCTTACGAGGTTAGCATCTTCCGTCAACATTTCACCAACGAGTTTTCCCGCCCAAAACTCTCGGCTATAAATATGAGAACAATTTAGGTATGAAATTCAAGTTACACACACTTCGTCAATACCACTTCTTCTTCTTCATAAACACGTACTTATTCTCACGCCGGAGTCGGGTCAAGGAGAGAACTCCTTTCTCCCCTTGACGAGGCTAACGGTGCTTTGTTTTGTAGAGTTCGTCGGAGAAGAAGACCAGTTGCAATCAAATCAAACGAGAGAGAACAACCCCCTTTATGCAGATCCAAACCCCCTAGATAATTCGATTCCGGTCAATTATCTAGTGTTTCTTCATTGGCGCCCACCGATTTCTCTGTTTCATCCAATTTTCTCTCGTTTTTTATCTACCCTGTTGATTCCATCTGCATATGGAAGAAACATCGTCTCATCGGCAAACCGGACCTCGCCCGAACGTCGGAAACAACTTTCAGGTTGAAGGAATTCCAGAGGATGCCTCGGATGACAACGAGGTTCAATCCAATCGAGTAAATGAACCTGTCACTCCAGGGGTGCTACCAGAGAACCCTGTTCACTCAATTCTGCCTTCAGGAGAAACTCTAATCTCCTGGTCTGTCAGGTCTCAAGGGGCTCTGAATGCAGTATACACACAGCTGTGTGCACAAACTGCACCTCAAACTCAGCCGAGAAGGCCAGGATCTCGTGCTCATGCTTCTCAACGTGAGGGCCCATCTCACATCGAGGAAGTAGAGGTATATTCCAGATCTCCGTCGAGATATGAGTATACCCAATCTGGGAGTCGTCAACGAGAATATCGAGATGAATCACACCCTCACCAAAGACAATTAGTTCACACTAGGTTGGGTCCTCAACGGAACACCCACCCCGATGAATCTGATACAACTTATCGTGTGGGTGAAAGTACTAGCGTGTTTAACCGATTGCAGCCCAATTATAACAAGTGCAGACCTGGTGCGGTTTATAACCCTGAGGCTGAACACAACTATGATTTGATTTACCGCCCTACGGAAGCAGCGGAAAATTCAAAGTTCATCATGGAAATAGCTTTGGCTCCACTTGAGAAAGCTAAGTTACCGTTCAACATGGGTAAGTTTAATGGGCTGATAGACCCTGATGACCATTTGAGGGTTTTCACAAGCGCAGGGCTAGTAGGTGGCTGGACACTACCATTATGGTGCCATCTTTTCGTAGAGACCCTTACTGGCGCTGCAAGAATTTGGTTCGATAACTTACCCATCGGGAACATCACATCATGGAAAGATCTGTGCAAGAAATTTCTGACTCATTTCAGTCAACAGCGACTATCTATCCGGGACACATCAGATGTGATGAACATTTGGCGTCATGACGACGAAAGTCTGGAGGACTTTATCACCCGATATAATAAAGAAGTGCTGGAGATCGGGGGAGTCCACGAGTAACTGATCCGCGCATAGTTCAAATACGCGGTCAGATGCGATGATATGATCAAAGTCCTGTCTGGGACAGAAGGTCTCCCGAAGAGTTGGGAGAAAGTGATGGCAGCAGCTAAGGTTTATGCACAAACAGAAAAGAACCTTACCACTAATAGGCCACCGCCACCACACAACAGACCCTCCGACTTAAGCTCAACTGGCGGGAGGAAGTTCAAGAAAACATGGCGTGATTCTGGCTTAGGCAACCATTCATCTGAAGATGCTCGAGCAACAATCAACAAGCTTACCGCGCAGAGGGAAACCAAACAGGAGAATAGGGAGAGACAATGGACTCCCTTAACTAAGACCCCGGCGGAAGTTTTGAGCACTGAAGATTATCAGTTCAAGCCTCCAATCCCCATGAAAAACAAGCGTGGACAAGACCCAGCCCAATATTGCGAATATCACAAGGACAGTGGTCATACCACTAACAACTGCATTTCTTTGCGCACCGAGATTGAGAAAGCCCTTAAAAGCGGCGAACTTACACATCTGCTGCAAAACGTGCGCAAAGAAATAAAGCAGATAACTCGAGGCGAAGAAGGCCCGAGCAAAAGGGCGAAAAACTAAGAAGAAACTCTATGGTCTCCGCGCAGAAAGACACGATCTATTAAGACAAAGCGGGAGAATAGGGTAAGTTAAGTCTCATATATTTATTAGAAAAACTTTGTAATGGCCTCTGTGCCCTATCCAGAAATAAACAGCAAAGTTTCTATTATTCTTGTGTTTTTCTTACAAAGTGCATGCAATTTCTTTTAGTAAGCGCAAAAACATTATGGTAATTACAAAACAAGCCTCATGAATGGTCAGTGATTACGTCACAAACGACCATAAGTTCACACATGAGCTTTATACCAACTTCATTCGCCTTACTCAATAAAAGTAATTGTATTCATGCAAAATATTGTAAACTAAAAAACACGACATACTATTCTCGGCGTACAAATACGCCTTAAAAAACTATCAAACAGGGCAGTGTTTTAGTTACTTGCGCAGCATCGCACCAACAAAGAAACGGATATACATCCCTAATATTACAAAAATTGTTCAAAACAATGTCACAAGAAATATACGCTAAATCTTCACCTTCATCCAGAAAGATTTCTTTTAGCGGTGCTACGTGATCGTCAGATTGCAGCGCAACATTTATAAGATCCATAACGGGAAGCTGCAAGTTGTTAAATTCTGCCTTCAAAGCAGTAAGCGCAGCACCAGTGTCAACACCATAAGTTGTGGATTTGCTGGTATCCCAATCAACCTTCAAAGCGCTATTCACATGATGGGAACATTCAACATATCCTTGGGCATACCCATCTTTTCGCGCAGCAACAACTAAATGCGCAACGGTTTTATCCAACTCCTCAGAATTCAACACTGATTCAGCAACCTATGAAAACAAGAGGGTAAATAACAAGAAGGCACACAAACATTTCCGCAACAAAAAATAAGAAGCAACTTACACAGGCAATTCCATGATCTTTCAGCCACGCCATATCACTCTTTAAAGGTTCAAGCTCACTTTCCGTCGTGGCCCGCGCCATTTCAGAATTCTCCAATTTTTCTTCGGTTTCAGTCAAACGGCGAGAAGTTTCAGCCCTTTCGGAATGCGCAAGTTCCAAATCCTTTTTAAGTTGTTCCTGGTCAGAAAGCAAAGCAGTAAGTTCTTCTAACTTTTTGTCTCTAAGAGCAAGAGTGGCGCAAGCGTGTACCTCTCGTTGCTCACTGCGCTCCCTATGAGAACGCGCTTCTTCTAGCGCAGCTTCTGCATCAGCCTTCTCCTTCTTCAACTTTTCTATCTCCGCATCCTGTTTCTTCAATTTTTCAATCTCAGCCTTGAGATTATTGATGACATTGCGGAGATTTACCTTCTCAGCATTATCTTTCTCGCAAATTTTCTTCCAGTTTTTACGTTCTTCGGAAAGGATGGCAGCTTCGGCTTCCGCTTTCCTCTTTCAACCCGCAACAGACCACTCCTCAGTTTTATGATCCGCCTCAAACTTGGCTTGATCAGCTTCCAATTTAGCTTTTAACTGAGCCAAACGCTTTTCATCATTAACAAGCTTCTTCTGTGACACCTTGAAAGCCTCCCAATCCTTAGGCATACTATGCCACTCACGCACTATGCGATGAGTGGTAGAAACATGAGAAGTAGTCTCCTCAAGGTAAGCATGATAAGTTTGTTCATGATGTCGGCTTTCTTGAAACTTGATCTCCCCAGGCGGGAATGTCCCCTGCAACCAATCTCGGCACACGCGCCAATCCGAGAAAGTATCACCTTTTTTTCAAATTCCAAACAGGGGCATAAAGCTCGAAAGCATCTTTCTCCGAATAAGTTCTGTAATAATAATCCCCCAGGGTTTCCTCTGGGCGGATTGGAGAACTTTTTCCTGCATCAGAAAATGAACCCTGATCCTCAGAAGAAATTTTCTCAGGTATAGAACCAGAAACCTTGGAAGGAGAAGATATAACGGGATTTTCTTCCGCAATTTTCTCCTTATCACGGGCAACAGGTTCAGGAGTTGAGGGGTTACCAGCATCATCCATCACTGGGCTTACAACCTTTTCAACTTCCGTAGCAACTTCGACAGGCTTGTCAGCCTCAACAGTTTTCTCCGCGCCACCATCAGGAACCTCCGTAGTCTTTAACTGATCAGCGACGGAAGCATGCGGAGGAGAGGGTGGGAGCCCTTCATTAACCACAGGTTGCGGTTTTGTGGGAACAGGAGAAACAGAGACTTCTGAAAAAACAACAAAGTCTGTAAATATCTAATGCACAAAAGGGAAAACAAGCAAAGGTAACACTTACCAGGAACAGGCTCAGAAATAAAAGCATCCAGATTGCCTTTCCGGGTAATTTTCTTCCTCTGGATCTTCTTTGAGGGCTGACCCTTAGCTTCAGCATCAGTCTGTTTCCTTTTACCCGCCTTCGTCCGCACCAGGCGTTCAGGACTAGACTCCAAGTCGATGGGATCATCTGGGTTGGATGGAGGGATATCAACAGTATCTCTCGGTTCAGGTTTCGGCCTCCTAACAGTAACTGCAGCCGCAAGACCCTCCAAAGAGTCAGAAACCACCACATAATCACACCAGGAGTCAGAAGAACGGCGCGTACCTTTCTTCTCTCCTCCAACATTTTTGACTTTGGAGGAATGAGTGCTCTCTGCATCACTCATTTTAGGCGCAACGTTACCGGTTGTTGCGCGTTTCTTCTTCTCAGGGCCTATGCCCAAATTTGACAATACACCTATGAAAGCGCAGAATAAAGTTCGGATGCATTACAGAAAGCACATAACAAACAACGTGCGCAAGCTCACCAACGCCAGCGACAGGTTGGGCGGATAAATCAGCCTCTCGAGGAAGCACAGAATTCCTCACAATTCGATGGTACCAAAGCTCTTCATCAGGCTTCTTCTTAATGGTACCCATTTTTCCGCCTTCTCTATTGTATGCTACAACATACAATGAAACAACTGCAGAAGAAGAAAAGCATGTAAAAAAAAGGAAGAAAGTGGGAGAAAGGCAAAAAGGGGGAAAACCCCAATCTTACCATGACCTTCCTCCGTGTACACCGGTTTGTCTTCCCGGTCCATTTTCCAATTCAAAGTCATACTAGCCCCAATAAGGGCTTTCTCGGGTAAGGCAACGTTAGGAACTTCCTTCAGGTCTTGATACCAATTTTCGTCAACAGGGGTCCGAAGCGTTTCAATAGGGACGTCTTCTTTCCCCCTTAGAACCATCCTCATCGGAATCACCCCTGCCTTGATGAAGAAAATTTTTTGTTTCCAATCATGGAAAGATTTCGGAGGATGCTGCAAAATCTTCTTTGCAGACGCGCTTTGGACAAACGAGTAAAACCCTTGGGGACAATGCATTTGGTGAAAAACCCTAAATCGAGGGATTGTCGGCTCAATATGCATCGCCCGACACACAAACTCAAAATGTCGAACCCTAACCATGCCAATAGGGTGAAGTTGGGAGATATGCAACTTATAATACTCAAGGATTTCAAGGAAAAACTTCGTTGCAGGCAAACCAAAGTTGCCTTCATAGAAAAAATCCCAAAAAAGGGTGATATACCCAGCCGGAGCATCTGCTGCTGTCTGATCCTCCTCAGGATACAGAGCACCCCAGTTCTCTGGGAATCTAAGATTACGAACCAAACCATCGAAAGTTGCTCTGGACCACTTTAACGGTGGAAGTTCAGCAGACATTTCTTCGGATAAGTCTTCTTGGTGTTCTCCGGTTGACATAAGAGGCAGAAATGACAAATCTTTTCTTAAACGGATAACGAAGAAAGGAAAGGGAAAAGTTTTCAATAAAGCAATGATTAACAGAAAGGGGCAACTCAAGAAAACTTATATACTCACTGCAATAAATAGCATCGGTAACTGCCATGGCACCTTTTTCGGATATCACAGTTATCCAAGTAACAGAGCGAGTGAGAATCAACACAAACGCGAGTTCACGCGCGCGTGCAAAACACGGACAGTAAGGGACAACTGACAGTGACAGCGTGTCACTCAGTCCTTACTGTACCAGCCCCATCCAAAGTCAAAGATTTTCAAAAATCCTTATAATAAGCAAAGTAAATCTTCTCACAGAAGATTCCCTACTTTCACGCCAAAAAACATTTCTCTCTCATAAGTCCAGTGCTCCACTCATTTGCATAAGAGCAACACTAGACTGGGGGGACTTGAAGGGGTAAGGTCCTAAAAACCTTGTAACAAGCACTTAGGACCATACCATAACTTTGTCAATCAGCCCTTTTTACCTTGCGTGGCCGCGCACTGGTTTTACAAAGAAAGGCTTAAGAGACAGATAGCAGACAACACTTGCGCGCCAAAAGGAAATCATAAATCCTTGCGCTTTCCCCTATAAACAAAGGATGAAAATCCTAAGGCAAACACTTCCGCTTAAAAATATTCAGACTTGGATATTATGTACTTAACTGATATCACACGATAAAGAGTCACACCAGATTACAGCAGTAATCTTCTAGAAGAATTCAATCGTGCACCACTAAGACGGTTATAACCGTCTAGACACGTGTCATCACCTCAGGCTTCCCTGAAATCACAATGATAGCATGTAATTGGAGAGAAACCTCCACTTGATCACTTTCCACGTGGCAAACCCCCAGCCATAGATCTGAAACAGCGATCCGTGTGCATTCACGATGGATCGAGAAACTTAACGGAAGAAAATGTAACCGCTTACGGGGTTAGCATCTTCCGTCAACATTTCACCAATGAGTTTTCCCACCCAAAACTCTCGGCTATAAATATGAGAGCAATACAGGTATGAAATTCAAGTTGCACACACTTCGTCAATACCTCTTCTTCTTCATAAACACGTACTTATTCTCACGCCGGAGTCGGGTCAAGGAGAGAACTCCTTTCTCCCCTTGACGAGGCTAACGGTGCTTTGTTTTGTAGAGTTCGTCAGAGAAGAAGACCAGTTGCAATCAAATCAAATGAGAGAGAACAACCCCCTTTATGCAGATCCAAACCCCCTAGATAATTCTATTCCGGTCAATTATCTAGTGTTTCTTCAGAGTCAGATTCTACCAGAATAAGATCGTGTTGATAATCGAGTTACAGCTCATGGCAAAAGTTCATCAAAGAGCAGTCATTATGTGTTTGTTGCTGAAGTCAAAGAGAAAACCAGAGAAGAGATTCTGAGTGAGAAGACGTACAGTGAGAGAAACATTGCTAGCAACAGAATTAATGAAATGCAAGAAGAATATGAAAGTGCAGTGATCAATAAGAGATGGGATAAGAAGCGAGAGTGCTATGTCAACAGACAAGGTGAACCTGTTGTTCCCAAGACGGACATAATTTTTGATGATGTTCTTCTCATAATTCCTCGATCTGTCGAATACTACACAAATGTAACAAAATATAACACATATGCAAAAAGGCATGAAAAAGACATAAGATATGTCATGACATCGTGTTTGAGGAAAAGGGATGAAGAGAGAATGAAGAATAATGTTGAGAAGATGGTTGATGAGTTGAAGAAGGTCGCTGAAGATGTGAAAGTAGAGAATGAGAAGGTAGAAGAAGTAGTTATGAAAGAATCTGTTACTAAAGAACAACAAGTTGAAGAAGTTGATAAGAAGGATGAAGGTTCAATTGAAGTGAAAAATGAGATTTCAAAGGTTGTTGGTGATGCTGGTACTGATGAAGAAAAGAAGAATGAAACTGAGCTGAAGCAGAAAGATGCTGATCAGACAGATGCAGCAGAGAACACCAAGGTGTCAATCGCTGAGGTAAATTCTGATTCTAAAGTTTTAAATGAAACTGTTGAACAGTGCAAGAAATGCATGGAAATGTGCAGTGCTTGTACTGAAAAAGACGGAAAGTTCAGAACAAGAGATCTTGAATTCATAAAAATTGAAAATGTTTCTAAAAATAAATACAAAGAAATGTTAGAAAATGAAAAAGTTTTGAAAGATAATGACGAAAAACTTTTGGAAAAATGTAAAAAATTAGAAAAAGAAAATGAAGTTTTGAAAGAAAATGTTTTGAAAATGACAGAAGAATGTTCTCAAAAAGAAAATTATTGTCAAGAAATGAAAAAAGAATATGATTCAATAAAATTGGCATATCACATTACAAAAGAATCATATGAAAAGGTGAAAAGTGAAATGAAATTTGTTCAATCAAGATTGGATTACTGTTCTGAAACAACTAATACGTATAAGCAAAATTATGAAATAAAGCAACAAGTTATAAATTCTTATATTGAGGATGTTGCTAAGCTAAAACGTCAGATTGCTGATTTAGAACAGGATAATAACAAGTTAAAAAGTTATCACGCGTCATCATATGTGCTTGAACGTATTTTCAATATAAAACCGGGAGATGGTGAGTCTGAGCAAAACAAGAAAGGAATTGGCTCAGAGTTTCATCAAGTTCCACCACCGGAAAAGTTTGCATTTTATGATGATGAAAAGGTCGAAAAAGCTTTCAACATGGTAGATCAATTGCCAGATAACATTGACGTAACCTATTCCAAATCTGATGATTATAGTGATTCAGAGATGGTAGGTAAGGTCGTTGAAAGTGTGTTGAAAGAAGAGTCAATTGATACAGGTAAATCTGAATCACAAGATGAAAATGAAGGTAATTTTCATGATGGATATCTGAAAAATTCAAAATCTGAGAAAAATTTGGATGATGATTCAAAAGGATTGGTTTATACCATGATGGGATCGGACAAATTATTCTTAGATATTATATTCCTAATTCAGAATGTGATTTCAGAAAAGATTGATAAAGTTTTCAAAATGGTTGAGATTGAAAAATCAGAGATTTCAAAGTTTGCTGGAAAGTGTTACAAAACTTTTTATAACAAACCTGGTTACAAGAAGAAAAACATAAAGGCTGGGTTGGGTTATAAAAAGAAATAGAATTGGAAGAAAAATGAAACGCCGAATTTTCAGGCAAAGATGAATTTTGTTCATGGAACAAGTTCTGAAGAAGAGAAAGAACTCCAATTTAGACGACAGTCTAATGAAGAGTTCTATGCTCAAAAGAAAAAGCAACAACCACAGGTCAAAGATGTTTAAAAAAGAACATGTTTTAAATGTGATCAAATTGGACATCTTGCACGCAAGTGTCCAAATCTGAAACCTGTTGATGTTGACATAAAGAAGCCTGATAATGTTGAGAAACAGAAATCTGAGGATGTGAAACAAAAGTCAACCAGATTTGACTCAAAACAAACTTGGAGGTACAACACAAACAAGTTTGTTTCGAACCAAACTTGGAAATCAAACCTGAATAGGTTCGATTCTAGACAGACCTGGAATTCTCACACACCCAGATTAAGAACAACACAGAATTGGAAAACAACGGTTGACGCAACAAAATCAAATGAGTTTTGGAAACCAAAAATTGTTGTTCAAAATCAAAATGTTCAAAAAGTTTCAAATTTTTACAAAAGAGGTACTCCAAAAGGTCAAACATGGAGTGTTAAGAAACAAGTAACTTCGGTAAATGATGAAAAAGTTGAAATCAAAGTTGAAACAAGTAACTTCAGTATGCTAAAGAATTGTAATGTTTATTTAGCGTTAAACGGTCTCACTGATGATATGCCGATAGGTTTTTATACATTTAGTAAACTTTTTCGGGATATAAATATAAATTCAAAGTTGCTTGTTTTGTGGGGAACACTACTTGGATATATAGGTAACCCCTGAAATCTTGTTTGAAATGTCCCTCTTTCTGAGATACTAGGTCTTTATGCTTATTTGTGACAACTCGAGTTTCCAAGATTCCATCTTTGCATAAATTTCGCGTTAATTATTTAAGTTGTTTGTTTACACGACTAGGTTGTTTCGCAACAATTACATTTGTAAAACGTTAAATCGTATTTCGATTGATATTTTATATTTGGGATGCATAATATTTATTATATGTGAATGTATGATAAAAAGGTTTTGTATTAATTTGCATGTTAAATAAAGATGGAACCCTTACTGAAAACTATTACCCATGAAAACACTATCTAGTGAAAACACCTTATGTGTTTTCGTCCAGTAAGAGGCCAACGAAAACCAAATGGGCTTTGGGCCCATTCATGACTAGATAAATAATTGTTCCTTATCCTTATCCTGTACGCGGACTATTATTTTCTTTGGCAAACCCCAAATACATCGTTCTTTCTCTCTCGCTCCCTTGTGAAATCCGACGGCACACATCGATCGAAGTACCACCTTGCTGCTTAGGTTAGTTATCGATTTCTTATGATTACTTGATTTGGAATCACTTGATTACTGGACATCATGAGTGAACTTGTAGTATGTGATGATTATGAGTGTATGATTTGTATTGATCTGTATGTTATGAAAGATCTGAGGATTTAATGATAGTCTTGATATCATAATGGTTTAGTAATCTGTGCGATGGTGTTTATTGTTTGGGTCATTTGATTGTTACTGAAGCTGTCGAGATGATTGGTTTTGATTTGGGGATTTAAAACCTGCTGTTGTTGATGATGATGATACTAACGAAAACACCCCACCTAACGAAATCCACACACCAACGAAATCACCTAAGGTGATTTCGGCACTCAAGTGATTTCGGCCCAAACAGTGTTCGGCCCACATGTTTGACGAAATCCCAAAGGGATTTCGGCCCAAGAGTCCGGCCCAAATGTGATTTCGCCAACTTAAGGGATTTCGGCCAAGGGGATTTCGTATATATATAGTGTTTTCGGCTCCTGTGTTCTGTGTTGTAATTAATCTGTTAGTTTATTAATTCAGTTAGTTTTTGATGCAGTTAGTTGTCAACTCTGTTAAGCTAGTAAGTTGTTAACTTTTATTGTTTGTTAACCTTGTTAAGTTGTTAACTCTATTTATTTAATTTACACTGTTAGTTATTAAACTTGTCTGTATGTAACTCTGTTTGTTCTTAACTACATTAGGTTGTTAATCCAGTTACATATGTTAACTCTGTTAGTTCTGATCCAACCATGTTATGGCTCATTAACTATGCTAAGTCAGTAACTGTATTAAGTATGTTATTGGATAATATGCTATAATAAACTGTGAAAGACTGTTATGTGAAACACGAATTGTGCACATGTGATTAACTGTTATGTGATGTATGATTAACTGCCAAACACACTTTGTGATATTACTGTGATGATAGTTACATGTGAAATATTACGAACGTGAACTGACTGAGTATACGTGCACTATAGGACTTGACTGATTTATTGTGAGCACTTAACTTAGCATACCGAGCAAACTAAGGTGAGTTCACACTCTTACCAAGGCGTGGGATTCCCGGGGTTAGGAATGGGTTGATTGATTTATTTACGCTTAAGATTTATCGGAATTACATACCATAGGCCTCGGGAGAGGAATGTTAATGGTAGATACTGCTAGACTAGTGATACATATACTCCTCTTCGCACGCACGCCGGGATTGGCCGCGATACTAGAACAATCTTCGCAAACATGCCTGGAATGGCCGCGAACTATACTTTAATCTTCGCAAACATGCCTGGAGGGCCGCGATACAAATATACCTAGTCTAGAGAACATATGGGAAACCCCCACTAAACTTCGCAAACATGCCTAGAGGGCCGCGATACCATTACATACGATACATGATTACTAAACGAACTTACGGTTTACGATACGAACACTATAACTGAATAACCAACTGTGAACTCTCTCAACTAGTTGTTGACTCTCTGTTACATGCCTTGCAGGACCATAGGTACTCTTGGAGCTTGCACGGGAGGCGCGGTCGTTGTGGGCACGGATTGTGGATGTTTTGATGAAAACTTTATGACCCTTTAAACTAAACACTTGTGTTGGATGTTCGTAACTATGCTTCCGCTACTTATGCTATGCTTTTGATTTAACACCAATTGTATTGTGATGGATTACATTTACTTTTACTTATATGTTCAATATGATTGGTGGCTTGATCCTGGTCAGTCACGCCTCCAAGCGGTGGTACTCCGCGAGTGGATTTTGGGGGTGTGACAGATGTATCAGAGCCATTGGTTATAGAGAACTCGGTTTTAATATGGGGAAAACGTTTTTATTAAAACCAGACTATAACCAGAACAGTGCTCAACGATCCACAACGACACTTCGCCCCACGTGCAAGACTCAACACTCTAGGTAATATGGTACATGTCTTATTGCCTACTTGCTAGAATTGCATAGAACTTTGCTCAGGGTATGCTTAGATTAACGTAACACTATTGCATGAGAACACTTGTGTGCTTACTCTCTTCTGTCATCGCACTATTCGCGAACCTCTCTCACATACGTTGCATTTGCTATCAAGATCATGAGTGGACGCGTTAACCTAACTCAAGCCCAGTTGGCGGCTTCGATCATTGAACAAGTTACTGCAGCACTCGCAGCTACCCAGGCAGGAGGTGTAACCTGCCATCACCACTTACTCTAGGATCTTTAGATCCTACTCTCGTAAACCAACACTCTTACTCAAGTATGTTTACTCTTACGCACACGACAGGTCAGAACGCTCAGTCACCTGTGTGCACCTTCAAAACTTTCATGGACTATCGTCCTACTACATTCGGTGGCACGGAGGGAGCAGTTGGACTCCTTCATTGGTTTGAAAAGCTTGAGTCAGTATTTGAGATGTGTGAATGCTCTGAGGCTCGCAGGGTGAAGTACGCCACTGGTATTCTAGAAGGCATTGCGCTGACTTGGTGGAAGGCGCAAGTTCAGATGTTAGGGTTGGCAGTTGCTAACGCCACACCCTGGAATGATTTCAAAGAAACGATCAAAGAGAAATACTATAGCCGTGATGACATTCACAAGCTGGAGGTAGAGTTCTACAATTTACAGATGACGGGATCGGAAATTGAAGCATATACGAAACGGTCAAACGAGCTGGCCATCTTGTGTCCAACTATGGCGGACCCTCCAATCAAGCGTATTGAACTGTATTTCAAGGGACTAGTGCCAGAGATTCAAAGACATGTAACCTCAGCGAATCTTGACACCATTCAACAGATCGTCAAGCTAGCTCATCGCCTCGCCGATCAGGCAGTAGAACAGGGCGGGCTGCCTAAACGTATCAGCGCTACTACTACTACTTCAACTACTTCTGCTACCCCCAGTGACAACAAACGAAAGTGGGATGGAATCCCTAGCATGGGTTCGACTACGGTTCCATCCCAAGCACAGCAGCGAAAGATCGATGACAACCAAAGTCCTGGTCAGCAACCTTTTAGTAGTCAAGGACATGGTGGATACAGGGGAAACCACCCTAAGTGCAAACGATGTAACTTGCACCACAGCGGGCAGTGCAACCGAAATCATTGCCAATGATGCAACAAGCTTGGTCATGGAGCCAAAGATGGTAGAAACTCACGTTCTACGAACCGAAACCAACAACAAAAGCCACAAGATCTATAGAATCAGCAGCAACAGCAGGGTAACAAGGGAGGTTATCAGGGGGTGCTGAAGGTCACTTCAAAAGACGCTGCCCACAGTTGAACCAGAACCAGAATCAGAACCACAACCAAGGAAACAGGAACAATAATGGAGGCAACAATGGGGGTAATAACAATGGCAATGGTGCCAGGGGTAGAGTGTTCGTGATTGGTCAGGGTGATACTAGGAATGACCCCAACGTTGTGATGGTTTCGACATCGATATTGGTATGGATTGGCTACCTCAACATCGAGCAGAGACTCTTTGCAAGGAGAAGATCATTCGTATTCCCCGTACTGGCAAGGAACCTCTCGAAGTTCAAGGCGACAAGAGTAGTGTCGTGAGTGGCATCAATCTCCTTCTTGAAGGCTCAGAAGTGTTTGCGAAAGGGCCACATCGCAATACTAGCACTTGTTACTGATACATCGAAGAAAGAGAAAAAGATTGAGGATATTCCTGTAGTACGCGATTTTCCTCAAGTGTTTCCTGAAGAGTTACCTGGGTTACCGCCTCATCGTCAGGTCGAGTTTCAGATCGAGCTAGCTCCAGGAGCAGCACCCATAGCTCGAGCGCCTTATCGCTTAGCTCCAACTGAACTGGAAGAACTGTCTAAGCAACTGCAAGAACTATTGGAAAAGGGTTTCATACGTCCTAGCTCTTCGCCCTGGGGAGCTCCAGTATTATTTGTGAAGAAGAAAGACGGTACCTTCCGCATGTGCATAGATTACCGCGAATTGAACAAGGTGACCGTGAAGAATCGCTATCCTCTTCCACGCATCGACGACTTATTCGACCAGTTGCAAGGGTCGAGCTATTACTCGAAGATTGACCTGAGGTCAGGCTATCATCAATTGAGAGTCCGGGATGAGGACGTCTCCAAAACAGCATTCAGAACTCGCTACGGCCATTACGAGTTTTTGGTCATGCCATTCGGGTTAACGAACGCGCCTGCGGTTTTCATGGATCTTATGAACAGGGTGTGCAAACCTTATCTTGACAAGTTTGTTATTATCTTCATCGATGACATCCTGATCTATTCGAAGAGTCAGGAGGAACACGAGCATCATTTACGACTTATTTTGGAACTTCTTCGAACGGAACAACTGTACGCCAAGTTTTCAAAATGCGACTTCTGGCTTCGTGAAGTCCACTTCCTAGGCCACGTGGTAAACAAGGATGGGATTCATGTTGATCCATCCAAGGTAGATTCGATCAGGAACTGGCCTGCACCTCGCACACCAACCGAAATACGCCAATTCTTGGGTTTGGCGGGTTATTACAGACGGTTCATCAAAGACTTCTCAAAGATTGCACAGCCGCTTACATTACTGACACAGAAAGGTGTTGCTTACCGTTGGAGTAATACACAGGAAACAGCGTTTCAGCACTTAAAGGATAGACTTTGTAGCGCACCTATCCTCTCATTGCCTGAAGGCACGGACGATTTTGTAGTCTACTGTGACGCATCCATCCAAGGTCTTGGATGTGTGTTGATGCAACGGGATAAAGTTATTGCTTATGCTTTGCGCCAACTTAAGATTCACGAACGGAATTACACTACACATGATCTAGAGCTGGGAACTGTTGTTTTTGCGCTCAAGATATGGCGACATTACCTGTATGGCACTAAGTGCACCATCTACACAGATCACAGGAGTCTTGAGCATATCTTCAAGCAGAAAGAATTGAACATGCGACAACGACGATGGGTCGAATTACTGAACGATTACGAATGTGCTATAAAGTACCATACGGGCAAAGCCAATGTGGTGGCCGACGCCCTCAGTCGAAAGGATACTACACCTAGGCGTGTACGAGCGTTGCAACTCACTATTCAGTCTAGCCTTCCTTCACAGATACGAGATGCTCAGGTAGAAGCATTGAAACCAGAAAACGTCAGGGCTGAAGCCCTACGCGGCTCAAGGCAACGGTTAGAACAAAAGGCAGACGGCGCCAACTATGTAACAGGACGCATTTGGGTCCCACACTATGGCAACCTACGAGAGCTTGTGATGGATGAGGCACACAAGTCTCGCTACTCAGTACATCCTGGTTCGGATAAGATGTACCACGACCTCAGAACTACATACTGGTGGCCTAGCATGAAAGCTCACATAGCAACTTACGTTAGCAAGTGTTTGACTTGTGCGAGAGTCAAAGCGGAATATCAGAAACCATCAGGCCCACTCCAACAGCCTGAGATACCACAATGGAAATGGGAGCAAATTTCCATGGATTTTTTTACTGGCTTACCTAGATCTCAACGCGGAAATGATACTATTTGGATGATCGTGGATCGACTCACAAAGTCTGCTCACTTCTTGGCTATCAAGGAAACGGATAAGTTCTACACTCTAGCAGACGTATACCTTAAGGAAGTTGTCTCGAGGCACGGAGTGCCCACCTCTATTATCTCTGATCGTGATGCACGTTTTACTTCAGAACTTTGGCAGGCAATGCACAAATCTTTTGGCTCTCGTTTAGACATGAGCACAGCTTATCATCCTCAGACAGATGGGCAGTCTGAGCGCACTATTCAAACTCTAGAAGACATGCTTCGGGCGTGCGTAATTGACTTTGGCAATGGCTGGGAAAAACATCTGCCACTTGTGGAATTCTCGTACAATAACAACTACCACACCAGTATTAAAGCTGCTCCATTTGAGGCATTGTACGAGCGTAAATGCCGATCACCTCTTTGTTGGGCAGAGGTGGGTGACAGTCAAATCACAGGTCCAGAACTTATAGTTGATGCTACTGAACGAATTGCACAGATACGAAAACGCATGGCGGCAGCTCGCGACCGTCAGAAAAGTTACGTTGATAAGCGCCGGAAACCGCTCGAGTTCCAAGTTAGGGATCGAGTGCTACTCAAAGTCTCACCCTGGAAGGGTGTGGTTCGTTTTGGTAAACGAGGTAAACTCAATCCGCGGTATGTTGGACCACTTGAAATCATCGAGAAAATAGGCAAAGTGGCCTACAAACTGAACCTACCAGCTGAACTCGGTGCAGTTCACAATGTTTTCCACGTGTCGAATCTAAAGAAGTGTCTGTCAGATGAGACCCTCATAGTTCCTTTGAAGGAGCTCACTATCGACGAACGGTTACATTTTGTCGAGGAACCAGTTGAAATCACGGACCGGGATGTTAAGGTCCTCAAGAACACCAGAATACCTCTTGTTCGAGTTCGTTGGAACTCCCGTCGTGGCCCAGAGTATACCTGGGAACGAGAAGACCAAATGGAACTCAAATATCCCCAGTTGTTCGAAAACAATGCAACTACTACTGAGACTGAAGCTACTACAAAATTTCGGGATGAAATTCCAAATCAACGGGGGGACGATGTGACACCCCAGGAAAACCAGTAAACTACACAACACAACACAACTAGCTTCCTCAGTAACCGCATGCCAAATTTCGGGACGAAATTTCTTTCAAGTTGGGGATAATGTGACAACTCGAGTTTCCAAGATTCCATCTTTGCATAAATTTCGCGTTAATTATTTAAGTTGTTTGTTTACACGACTAGGTTGTTTCGCAACAATTACATTTGTAAAACGTTAAATCGTATTTCGATTGATATTTTATATTTGGGATGCATAATATTTATTATATGTGAGTGTATGATAAAAAGGTTTTGTATTAATTTGCATGTTAAATAAAGATGGAACCCTTACTGAAAACTATTACCCATGAAAACACTATCTAGTGAAAACACCTTATGTGTTTTCGTCCAGTAAGAGGCCAACGAAAACCAAATGGGCTTTGGGACCATTCATGACTAGATAAATAATTGTTCCTTATCTTTATCCTGTACGCGGACTATTATTTTCTTTGGCAAACCCCAAATACATCGTTCTTTCTCTCTCGCTCCCTTGTGAAATCCGACGGCACACATCGATCGAAGTACCACCTTGCTGCTTAGGTTAGTTATCAATTTCTTATGATTACTTGATTTGGAATCACTTGATTACTGGACATCATGAGTGAACTTGTAGTATGTGATGATTATGAGTGTATGATTTGTATTGATCTGTATGTTATGAAAGATCTGAGAATTTAATGATAGTCTTGATATCATAATGGTTTAGTAATCTGTGCGATGGTGTTTATTGTTTGGGTCATTTGATTGTTACTGAAGCTGTCGAGATGATTGGTTTTGATTTGGGGATTTAAAACCTGCTGTTGTTGATGATGATGATACTAACGAAAACACCCCACCTAACGAAATCCACACACCAACGAAATCACCTAAGGTGATTTCGGCACTCAAGTGATTTCGGCCCAAACAGTGTTCGGCCCACATGTTTGACGAAATCCCAAAGGGATTTCGGCCCAAGAGTCCGGCCCAAATGTGATTTCGCCAACTTAAGGGATTTCGGCCAAGGGGATTTCGTATATATATAGTGTTTTCGGCTCCTGTGTTCTGTGTTGTAATTAATCTGTTAGTTTATTAATTCAGTTAGTTTTTGATGCAGTTAGTTGTCAACTCTGTTAAGCTAGTAAGTTGTTAACTTTTATTGTTTGTTAACCTTGTTAAGTTGTTAACTCTATTTATTTAATTTACACTGTTAGTTATTAAACTTGTCTGTATGTAACTCTGTTTGTTCTTAACTACATTAGGTTGTTAATCCAGTTACATATGTTAACTCTATTAGTTCTGATCCAACCATGTTATGGCTCATTAACTATGCTAAGTCAGTAACTGTATTAAGTATGTTATTGGATAATATGCTATAATAAACTGTGAAAGACTGTTATGTGAAACACGAATTGTGCACATGTGATTAACTGTTATGTGATGTATGATTAACTGCCAAACACACTTTGTGATATTACTGTGATGATAGTTACATGTGAAATATTACGAACGTGAACTGACTGAGTATACGTGCACTATAGGACTTGACTGATTTATTGTGAGCACTTAACTTAGCATACCGAGCAAACTAAGGTGAGTTCACACTCTTACCAAGGCGTGGGATTCCCGGGGTTGGGAATGGGTTGATTGATTTATTTACGCTTAAGAATTATCGGAATTACATACCATAGGCCTCGGGAGAGGAAGGTTAATGGTAGATACTGCTAGACTAGTGATACATATACTCCTCTTCGCACGCACGCCGGGATTGGCCGCGATACTAGAACAATCTTCGCAAACATGCCAGGAATGGCCGCGAACTATACTTTAATCTTCGCAAACATGCCTGGAGGGCCGCGATACAAATATACCTAGTCTAGAGAACATATGGGAAACCCCCACTAAACTTCGCAAACATGCCTAGAGGGCCGCGATACCATTACATACGATACATGATTACTAAACGAACTTACGGTTTACGATACGAACACTATAACTGAATAACCAACTGTGAACTCTCTCAACTAGTTGTTGACTCTCTGTTACATGCCTTGCAGGACCATAGGTACTCTTGGAGCTTGCACGGGAGGCGCGGTCGTTGTGGGCACGGATTGTGGATGTTTTGATGAAAACTTTATGACCCTTTAAACTAAACACTTGTGTTGGATGTTCGTAACTATGCTTCCGCTACTTATGCTATGCTTTTGATTTAACACCAATTGTATTGTGATGGATTACATTTACTTTTACTTATATGTTCAATATGATTGGTGGCTTGATCCTGGTCAGTCACGCCTCCAAGCGGTGGTACTCCGCGAGTGGATTTTGGGGGTGTGACAGATGTATCAGAGCCATTGGTTATAGAGAACTCGGTTTTAATATGGGGAAAACGTTTTTATTAAAACCAGACTATAACCAGAACAGTGCTCAACGATCCACAACGACACTTCGCCCCACGTGCAAGACTCAACACTCTAGGTAATATGGTACATGTCTTATTGCCTACTTGCTAGAATTGCATAGAACTTTGCTCAGGGTATGCTTAGATTAACGTAACACTATTGCATGAGAACACTTGTGTGCTTACTCTCTTCTGTCATCGCACTATTCGCGAACCTCTCTCACATACGTTGCATTTGCTATCAAGATCATGAGTGGACGCGTTAACCTAACTCAAGCCCAGTTGGCGGCTTCGATCACTGAACAAGTTACTGCAGCACTCGCAGCTGCCCAGGCAGGAGGTGTAACCTGCCATCACCACTTACTCTAGGATCTTTAGATCCTACTCTCGTAAACCAACACTCTTACTCAAGTATGTTTACTCTTACGCACACGACAGGTCAGAATGCTCAGTCACCTGTGTGCACCTTCAAAACTTTCATGGACTGTCGTCCTACTACATTCGGTGGCACGGAGGGAGCAGTTGGACTCCTTCATTGGTTTGAAAAGCTTGAGTCAGTATTTGAGATGTGTTAATGCTCTGAGGCTCGCAGGGTGAAGTACACCACTGGTATTCTAGAAGGCATTGCGCTGACTTGGTGGAAGGCGTAAGTTCAGATGTTAGGGTTGGCAGTTGCTAACGCCACACCCTGGAACGATTTCAAAGAAACGATCAAAGAGAAATACTATAGCCGTGATGACATTCACAAGCTGGAGGTAGAGTTCTACAATTTACAGATGACGGGATCGGAAATTGAAGCATATACGAAACGGTCAAACGAGCTGGCCATCTTGTGTCCAACTATGGCGGACCCTCCAATCAAGCGTATTGAACTGTATTTCAAGGGACTAGTGCCAGAGATTCAAAGACATGTAACCTCAGCGAATCTTGACACCATTCAACAGATCGTCAAGCTAGCTTATCGCCTCGCCGATCAGGCAGTAGAACAGGGCGGGCTGCCTAAACGTATCAGCGCTACTACTACTACTTCAACTACTTCTGCTACCCCCAGTGACAACAAACGAAAGTGGGATGGAATCCCTAGCATGGGTTCGACTACGGTTCCGTCCCAAGCACAGCAGCGAAAGATCGATGACAACCAAAGTCCTGGTCAGCAACCTTTTAGTAGTCAAGGACATGGTGGATACAGGGGAAACCACCCTAAGTGCAAACGATGTAACTTGCACCACAGCGGGCAGTGCAACCGAAATCATTGTCAATGATGCAACAAGCTTGGTCATGGAGCCAAAGATGGTAGAAACTCACGTTCTGCGAACCGGAACCAACAACAAAAGCCACAAGATCTATAGAATCAGCAGCAACAGCAGGGTAACAAGGGAGGTTATCAGGGGGTGCTGAAGGTCACTTCAAAAGACGCTGCCCACAGTTGAACCAGAACCAGAATCAGAACCACAACCAAGGAAACAGGAACAATAATGGAGGCAACAATGGGGGTAATAACGATGGCAATGGTGCCAGGGGTCGAGTATTCGTGATTGGTCAGGGTGATACTAGGAATGACCCCAATGTTGTGATGGTTTCGACATCGATATTGGTATGGATTGGCTACCTCAACATCGAGCAGAGACTCTTTGCAAGGAGAAGATCATTCGTATTCCCCGTACTGGCAAGGAACCTCTCGAAGTTCAAGGCGACAAGAGTAGTGTCGTGAGTGGCATCAATCTCCTTCTTGAAGGCTCAGAAGTGTTTGCGAAAGGGCCACACCGCAATACTAGCACTTGTTACTGATACATCGAAGAAAGAGAAAAAGATTGAGGATATTCCTGTAGTACGCGATTTTCCTCAAGTGTTTCCTGAAGAGTTACCTGGGTTACCGCCTCATCGTCAGGTCGAGTTTCAGATCGAGCTAGCTCCAGGAGCAGCACCCATAGCTCGAGCGCCTTATCGCTTAGCTCCAACTGAACTGGAAGAACTGTCTAAGCAACTGCAAGAACTATTGGAAAAGGGTTTCATACGTCCTAGCTCTTCGCCCTGGGGAGCTCCAGTATTATTTGTGAAGAAGAAAGACGGTACCTTCCGCATGTGCATAGATTACCGCGAATTGAACAAGGTGACCGTGAAGAATCGCTATCCTCTTCCACGCATCGACGACTTATTCGACCAGTTGCAAGGGTCGAGCTATTACTCGAAGATTGACCTGAGGTCAGGCTATCATCAATTGAGAGTCCGGGATGAGGACGTCTCCAAAACAGCATTCAGAACTCGCTACGGCCATTACGAGTTTTTGGTCATGCCATTCGGGTTAACGAACGCGCCTGCGGTTTTCATGGATCTTATGAACAGGGTGTGCAAACCTTATCTTGACAAGTTTGTTATTATCTTCATCGATGACATCCTGATCTATTCGAAGAGTCAGGAGGAACACGAGCATCATTTACGACTTATTTTGGAACTTCTTCGAACGGAACAACTGTACGCCAAGTTTTCAAAATGCGACTTCTGGCTTCGTGAAGTCCACTTCCTAGGCCACGTGGTAAACAAGGATGGGATTCATGTTGATCCATCCAAGGTAGATTCGATCAGGAACTGGCCTGCACCTCGCACACCAACCGAAATACGCCAATTCTTGGGTTTGGCGGGTTATTACAGACGGTTCATCAAAGACTTCTCAAAGATTG
Organism: Helianthus tuberosus; assembly: GCA_030545235.1. Lineage (NCBI taxonomy): Eukaryota > Viridiplantae > Streptophyta > Magnoliopsida > Asterales > Asteraceae > Helianthus > Helianthus tuberosus. The sequence continues at coordinate 20,891 of JARYGA010045592.1, read as the reverse complement.
CACAGCCGCTTACATTACTGACACAGAAAGGTGTTGCTTACCGTTGGAGTAATACACAGGAAACAGCGTTTCAGCACTTAAAGGATAGACTTTGTAGCGCACCTATCCTCTCATTGCCTGAAGGCACGGACGATTTTGTAGTCTACTGTGACGCATCCATCCAAGGTCTTGGATGTGTGTTGATGCAACGGGATAAAGTTATTGCTTATGCTTCGCGCCAACTTAAGATTCACGAACGGAATTACACTACACATGATCTAGAGCTGGGAACTGTTGTTTTTGCGCTCAAGATATGGCGACATTACCTGTATGGCACTAAGTGCACCATCTACACAGATCACAGGAGTCTTGAGCATATCTTCAAGCAGAAAGAATTGAACATGCGACAACGATGATGGGTCGAATTACTGAACGATTACGAATGTGCTATAAAGTACCATACGGGCAAAGCCAATGTGGTGGCCGACGCCCTCAGTCGAAAGGATACTACACCTAGGCGTGTACGAGCGTTGCAACTCACTATTCAGTCTAGCCTTCCTTCACAGATACGAGATGCTCAGGTAGAAGCATTGAAACCAGAAAACGTCAGGGCTGAAGCCCTACGCGGCTCAAGGCAACGGTTAGAACAAAAGGCAGACGGCGCCTACTATGTAACAGGACGCATTTGGGTCGCACACTATGGCAACCTACGAGAGCTTGTGATGGATGAGGCACACAAGTCTCGCTACTCAGTACATCCTGGTTCGGATAAGATGTACCACGACCTCAGAACTACATACTGGTGGCCTAGCATGAAAGCTCACATAGCAACTTACGTTAGCAAGTGTTTGACTTGTGCGAGAGTCAAAGCGGAATATCAGAAACCATCAGGCCCACTCCAACAGCCTGAGATACCACAATGGAAATGGGAGCAAATTTCCATGGATTTTGTTACTGGCTTACCTAGATCTCAACGCGGAAATGATACTATTTGGATGATCGTGGATTGACTCACAAAGTCTGCTCACTTCTTGGCTATCAAGGAAACGGATAAGTTCTCCACTCTAGCAGACGTATACCTTAAGGAAGTTGTCTCGAGGCACGGAGTGCCCACCTCTATTATCTCTGATCGTGATGCACGTTTTACTTCAGAACTGTGGCAGGCAATGCACAAATCTTTTGGCTCTCGTTTAGACATGAGCACAGCTTATCATCCTCAGACAGATGGGCAGTCTGAGCGCACTATTCAAACTCTAGAAGACATGCTTCGGGCGTGCATAATTGACTTTGGCAATGGCTGGGAAAAACATCTGCCACTTGTGGAATTCTCGTACAATAACAACTACCACACCAGCATTAAAGCTGCTCCATTTGAGGCATTGTACGAGCGTAAATGCCGATCACCTCTTTGTTGGGCAGAGGTGGGTGACAGTCAAATCACAGGTCCAAATTTCGGGACGAAATTTCTTTCAAGCTGGGGATAATGTGACAACTCGAGTTTCCAAGATTCCATCTTTGCATAAATTTTGCGTTAATTATTTAAGTTGTTTGTTTACACGACTAGGTTGTTTCGCAACAATTACATTTGTAAAACGTTAAATCGTATTTCGATTGATATTTTATATTTGGGATGCATAATATTTATTATATGTGAGTGTATGATAAAAAGCTTTTGTATTAATTTGCATGTTAAATAAAGATGGAACCCTTACTGAAAACTATTACCCATGAAAACACTATCTAGTGAAAACACCTTATGTGTTTTCGTCCAGTAAGAGGCCAACGAAAACCAAATGGGCTTTGGGCCCATTCATGACTAGATAAATAATTGTTCCTTATCCTTATCCTGTACGCGGACTATTATTTTCTTTGGCAAACCCCAAATACATCGTTCTTTCTCTCTCGCTCCCTTGTGAAATCCGACGGCACACATCGATCGAAGTACCACCTTGCTGCTTAGGTTAGTTATCGATTTCTTATGATTACTTGATTTGGAATCACTTGATTACTGGACATCATGAGTGAACTTGTAGTATGTGATGATTATGAGTGTATGATTTGTATTGATCTGTATGTTATGAAAGATCTGAGGATTTAATGATAGTCTTGATATCATAATGGTTTAGTAATATGTGCGATGGTGTTTATTGTTTGGGTCATTTGATTGTTACTGAAGCTGTCGAGATGATTGGTTTTGATTTGGGGATTTAAAACCTGCTGTTGTTGATGATGATGATACTAACGAAAACACCCCACCTAACGAAATCCACACACCAACGAAATCACCTAAGGTGATTTTGGCACTCAAGTGATTTCGGCCCAAACAGTGTTCGGCCCACATGTTTGACGAAATCCCAAAGGGATTTCGGCCCAAGAGTCCGGCCCAAATGTGATTTCGCCAACTTAAGGGATTTCGGCCAAGGGGATTTCGTATATATATAGTGTTTTCGGCTCCTGTGTTCTGTGTTGTAATTAATCTGTTAGTTTATTAATTCAGTTAGTTTTTGATGCAGTTAGTTGTCAACTCTGTTAAGCTAGTAAGTTGTTAACTTTTATTGTTTGTTAACCTTGTTAAGTTGTTAACTCTATTTATTTAATTTACACTGTTAGTTATTAAACTTGTCTGTATGTAACTCTGTTTGTTCTTAACTACATTAGGTTGTTAATCCAGTTACATATGTTAACTCTGTTAGTTCTGATCCAACCATGTTATGGCTCATTAACTATGCTAAGTCAGTAACTGTATTAAGTATGTTATTGGATAATATGCTATAATAAACTGTGAAAGACTGTTATGTGAAACACGAATTGTGCACATGTGATTAACTGTTATGTGATGTATGATTAACTGCCAAACACACTTTGTGATATTACTGTGATGATAGTTACATGTGAAATATTACGAACGTGAACTGACTGAGTATACGTGCACTATAGGACTTGACTGATTTATTGTGAGCACTTAACTTAGCATACCGAGCAAACTAAGGTGAGTTCACACTCTTACCAAGGCGTGGGATTCCCGGGGTTGGGAATGGGTTGATTGATTTATTTACGCTTAAGAATTATCGGAATTACATACCATAGGCCTCGGGAGAGGAAGGTTAATGGTAGATACTGCTAGACTAGTGATACATATACTCCTCTTCGCACGCACGCCGGGATTGGCCGCGATACTAGAACAATCTTCCCAAACATGCCTGGAATGGCCGCGAACTATACTTTAATCTTCGCAAACATGTCTGGAGGGCCGCGATACAAATATACCTAGTCTAGAGAACATATGGGAAACCCCCACTAAGCTTCGCAAACATGCCTAGAGGGCCGCGATACCATTACATACGATACATGATTACTAAACGAACTTACGGTTTATGATACGAACACTATAACTGAATAACCAACTGTGAACTCGCTCAACTAGTTGTTGACTCTCTGTTACATGCCTTGCAGGACCATAGGTACTCTTGGAGCTTGCACGGGAGGCGCGGTCGTTGTGGGCACGGATTGTGGATGTTTTGATGAAAACTTTATGACCCTTTAAACTAAACACTTGTGTTAGATGTTCGTAACTATGCTTCCGCTACTTATGCTATGCTTTTGATTTAACACCAATTGTATTGTGATGGATTACATTTACTTTTACTTATATGTTCAATATGATTGGTGGCTTGATCCTGGTCAGTCACGCCTCCAAGCGGTGGTACTCCGCGAGTGGATTTTGGGGGTGTGACATTATTGATATCTGGGGTATTATTCCGGGACTTCTGATTTTGCGAAAGCAATGGCCTAGTCCCCGTATAATACTTTCTGCATGCTTGAAATATAGCATCACCCTCAGCATAAAAATGATGAAACATTGAAAAATGCTAATCATGTGCTGTTAAAGAAAAGATTCTCTAAAGGGAACACACCAAAAGTCGAAGCCGTCATCTCTCTGATTTTGTGGAAGCAATAGCCTGAGCTCTCACGGCCCTCGCATTTAACCCTTTACAGATATCATCTAGGTATACTCATCTGTAAGACTGAATATTGGGATCTAGATACGGGAGTATATTCAAGAGATGGGACACATGAATGAGTTTAAGTCTTTAATACACCTAATTCGTATCCTGAATAAGTTGAAATTTGTGTGAAAATTTAAGTGGATCAGTATATCGACAATCTAAGTGAATTGTTTAATTCTTAATGTGTAACTAAGCTCAACGGTACTTGTGACTTGTCAGAAACTGATATGATCCTCTGATGCAAACTCAAACAAAAATATTGTCTGTAAATATGTTTGTAAATATTACTTTACTGCTTTATGTTTCAGAAAAATACAAAATGATTTTGATTTCTGCTTTATTTTCAACAGTCGATGTCTGAGATGCTGAGTTTCAAAATCTGAGTATGCTGATCATGTTTCTGAAAATAAAACAAGTTCATTAATTTGAAACTTAAAGTATTATAAATCAAAAATCAAAAACAGTTTGTGATATCTCCAAGGTCATTAATTTGGACTTGGATGATTAACTGTGAGGGAGTTGGATTCTAAATTGTTAAAATCTGCTAAAAAGAGTCAGGATTTTTGATCCTGGATGTTCAAAACATTGTTAGTTATAAATGTTTGAGTGATGCAGATGAGATTCTAGACTACGATCCTAACAGCTAAGTCTAAGGGGAGTCTGAAGACAAGCTCAAAGCAAGGGGGAGTTTGTAACCAGAAGGCAAGGTGTCGATCCCTAAAGCACGGAAGCTTGATGAAAGGGGGAGCCTGAGAAAAGTGTTTCTAAAGGATTGTTAATGAAAGAGCCAGAGCCAGAGTCAGATTCTGGTACATCATTCAAAGATAGAAGTTGATTAAAGAAGAAAGATTGATGGGTGCTTACAATGTTAGACAATTTGGAAAGAGTTTAAAGACTGATCAAGACTGAAGATGTGTTATGCTGAAGATTAGACGCTAAAGACTTCGTCAACATCCAAGGGGGAGTCTGTTAGTGCACTATGTCTGTTGACTTCGTCTTGCATCAAGTACTGTATTTAGAATGTTAGATCAGGGCTCATTGTACGAGAAAGTTAAGGTTTGAGTGTGAAAAGCTAATTTCGCACGAAATAGCCAAAGGCTATTTCGTACGAAATTACCAGTTGTAATTTCGCACGAAATTACCCTTGGCTATTCCGTGCGAAATTACATCCCTATATATACCTAGGTCTTGGTCTTCATTTGTAACTTTTCTGATTTGGTACCGAAGTGCTGCCTAATTGTCTCCAGGTTGTAAATTGTTGTTATATCAATAATAGAGACATTTAAATTGAATCAAGCTCTATACAAGTCCGTTTCTCTGAATTTCGCCTTTGATTCGGATATAAACTCTTCTGAACGACTCATTCAGGTCGCACAACAATCCTACAGGCGTCATTGTTCCTTCTAATATCCCATGATATAGGGGTGGCTTCCCTTCGTCGATTCGTTCTCATAACTTATCTATGTGGTTCGTAGCAGGTCTTTCCTGAGCAGGTCTATCGAGTTGTCCTTCGCGTCGATTCGCAGTCCAGGGATGATATCAGGTAGTACGTGGACGAGGGATCGGAATAACTGGTTCCTGGCCCTTAGTGTATCGTGGTTTCGAATCAGGTTTAGGAGGACTCGCTCCTGTTTAACGCATAACACGCTAACATAGCCTTCGTATGATCCACAGTGTTGAATAGTAATTATACGCATACGTAGTAACACATATATGCTAATTATAAACATACACACATAAGTTATGCACAAGTGAATGCCAATAGCCTACAATTACCAGGTGAGCATCTGAGGCTGACGAACCTTGCAATCCGGAGTGTGGTGCCGTTGTGGTTTTCATTAAAGAACGGTTATAGTCTGGTTTTCATATAAAAATATTTTATGTCAAAAAAAATTTATATTTTAAACCTAGTTCACAATAACCAATGGACTAACGGTCTTACACTCCATTGCCAAGCAAAGCTACTAGCGCCGCCAACCTTCAACACCTGATCTGACACCTTACAATGTTTCTCGGTTTCAATTCTATAAAGATTAGGAAAACGCACCTTTAAAGGTGTCACACCCTCAAATCCACATGCGGAGTACTGCCGCGAGGCGTGTGACTGACCAGGATCCAGCCACTAATTATTTTGAACCGTTTAGTTATTATTACAAGTAATGGTATAATTAGCGACCAATTTCAATTTTTCAACACATAGTTTAAGTTTGCAGCGGAAAGGAAAGGAGTACATATCGTAATTTAAAACCACAAGTTTATTAGTTATGAACTTACAAACCACGCACTCCAACCGACTGCAATTTCCGTCTTAATAATATTGAGCAACCTGCAAAGCATGCAGTAGAGTGTTAACATAACGTTGGCGAGTTCACATGTTTACAGTTTTCCAGTTTTTATTCCAAAAACTTGTTTTGACAGTTAATTTACTCATTTATACCATGCCATGGGGAGCTACCCCATAAGTAAGCTACTAAACTGTTTACAATACCGAATACTATGCGACCGTACGTTTCCGTAGAGTGCCCCATTTGTTAATGTCTATCGTCATTGACGATTTTCCAGAGTCTATTAGTTCACGCCCGATCCCATACGCGGGCACGGTGTGAGGCTGGTGAGACCTAAATAGCGCTATCAACTAATAACTCGTTCGCCAGGCCCCGACGACTAATCGGTATTAAGTAGTAGGGACTTGAGTGATAGAGTTTCGTTTAGTATTGCTTGTTGCATCCAATATAAATAGTAATTAACTAAAGGTCCCTCGCAAGGGGAGAAAAGTAGTTTTGTATCCCCCACAAGGGGATAGCGTTGTTACCCGTATCCCACACAAGGAGATAGAAATACCGTTTCCCGCACAAGGAGATAGTAAGTAATCCCAAACCAGGAAAAGTGTTTCGTTCCGCTTCCCAACCACCGGGAACGCATGTTTTAAGTAAAAAGTAGTGAACTCACATTTGCTTTGCTCGGTAGACAATTTACTTGGGTTAGGTTAGTCAACCATACCCTATTATGGTTATTAAATATTTATTAGGTTCGTATGCAAGAAATGTCACGTAAAATCTACACGTATCTAACACATAGCACGTAAGTTATACTTGCCAATACGGTGTTGGGCCTATCCTAGCATATGAACAGTTAGATAGTAGCAGCACATAGTCCAGTTAAGCCGTGGAAAATAACACATAGTCCAAAACAGGTTATCACATAGTGCGGCCCAATAACGGAGTCAAGCAGCCCAGTTGAGACTAGGTGGTCTCGACTCGAGATCATGAGGTCTCAAGTCGCAACCAAGAGGTCTCGGGTTGTAAATGGGAGGTCTCGAGTGATGCATGCACGAGTCGAAACCTCGAGTCAGGTCTCGAGTCGAGACCAGGAGATCTCGAGTCGCAACCTTGTTGGTTTCGAGTCCCCTAATGTGCATGCTTGGTCTCGAGTAGTCGTTCAATGGTCTCGAGTCACAACCTCGCGGTCTCGACTCGTAACCACTGATGTAAGCACAAGTGGAAGCCTTCTAGAACATTCTCCAACTTTTCTACTAGACAATCAGATTTCATGAGTATGTACTGTCCAATCAAAATTCACTAACACGTTTTCAACATTCTATTCTAATTAAATCACATCAATCAACAGGTTTTTCAAATATTCATAACATACTCAAACTGTTCATCATTTAGGGTCTTTAACATTAACGAACATATGTACATAACCTTCACATGAATCATTTTAACCCATCCTTATAACATAGCTCCATCTACACGGTTTCATCAAATCAGTAAAGATCCTCAACATCATCTTTGCAGGTTGATGATTGTTTTCGATTACCTTGCATCCTTGTGCTTTCCTTCTAGATGGGTACATGTTTGATATAGTTGTTGCGTGAACCTGCACATTGGGTTGAGTTACTTGTTGATTTGAGAATATTGTATGAGGATGATAGTAAAATCTGATTCAAATACACACTGTTAGAAAATGGATGTTTGTTACTACTTGTTGGTCTAGAAGTGAAAAATTGTTGAAGGCGATGATATTTACTAATAATAATAATAATAATAATAGTAATAATAATAATAATAATAATAATAATAATAATAATAACAGGCTTGTCTCCGACGATCAGGATCAAGGGTTCGAGTTGTCACATTCGCCCCATGTTACAGGAATTTCGTCCTCGAAATTTAAGCAAAAGTTATATACTACGCTCTATATGTACAAATAGACTCCATTACCATACGTAGATACAAGCAGTTTCACGAAAGTTCACAGAACGAATCATGCAAGCCACATAGCACATACAATCACATAGCATGTAAAATCGCATAGCATTAGATTCACAGGGTTTGTACGTATTTCTCTTAGTATAGAATTTCACAGAATTAATTATAGCATCCAAGTAACGTACAGGAAGACCCGAAGTGTCACAAAAGGTTTGTCACATATCCACGGGTCCAACCAGAATCGAATCATTTTGCCACTCCCAACCTCGGCTCTAATCAACGAATTGAAACCAACATCAAGCACCTTAACTTGCTGACCCAACTTGACAATATAGAACCAAGCGCCTTTAAACCTTCCTTGAATCGGATATAAATCCCAGGTACGAGCAAAAACGTAGATCGAATCAACCACTTTTTTCCATAAAGCATTAGCCTCGCACCGATATCTCCACAAGCACTTCAACAGAAGACCATGATTAGAGTTCTCCAATTTATTCACACCCAACCCCCCTTTATGTTTAGCCACCGTCACCTTATCCTTACCCACCCAATGAAGCTTTTTAACCTCATCACTACTCCCCCACAAAAACTTCTTCATTAACTCCTCTAAATCGGATATTAGTTTTTTCGGGGCTTTGTAGAGGGAAAAGTAATAACTTGGTAAACTCGCAAGGACCGACCTAATTAACGTTAGTCTTCCACTAATTGAGAGAACATGAGCTTTCCATCTCGACAATCGCGCTGGAAAACCTCCTTAATCGGTTGCCAAATAATAATTCGGTTCATGTTCGCACCCACTTTAATGCCTAAATACACAAATGGAATGCTTCCCGCCTTGCAACCAAAACCTTCGGCCATCATATGAGTCACATCCGACCCCACCCCATACCATATAGAATAGACTTACGAAGGTTAATTCGAAGACCCGATCATAGATAAAAGATTCTCAGCATTCTCTTCAGATTATTAAAGTTAAATTTCGACCACTCCCTGAAAATCATAGCATCATCTACGTATAAGAAGTGATTGACCTCGGGCCCACCGTTCGGGAGACGAATACCATCAAAAGCCCCGATATCCTTAGATTTCCTGAACAAACTAGAAAAGGCCTCCATCACAATAACAAACAAGAAGCTCGATAAAGGTTCACCTTGGCGAATTCCCTTCTTGCATTCAAACTCAAATGTTGGAGCGCCATTGACAAGCACAGATGGCCTCGCTGAAGCTAAAATACCCTCCACCCATAAACACCACTGCATCGGAAACCCCAATTGACGAACCATATCTAACAAACCCTATAGATGAAGTTTACATACTAGGGTAAAGAGTAAAGTGGGTTCCGTATTAAGAGTTTAGGATGAGGAAACCAAACCCTAAAGATGAAGAGTGGCAGGAAGTTACGGCGAGAAGGAAAGGAGGCAAGAATCATCATGAGGATAACACCAAAAGACAAGATCTTACCAAGTTTTACGTCGCCAATATATCAGAGAGGTGCTCCGGGGATGATATCAGGCGTTTTCTTGAGATTTATGGTGAGATCGAAGGCATCTATGTTGTCACACCCCAACCGATGGCGGAATCATCGGGGCATGGCACTGAGCGAAACAGATTGTCCAGAAGTTTCCATAACAGCTATCATTACCATTTAATTTAAAGCGATACGTCCCATACCGTATCATAAATAGTCAAACAAGTTATTACAGACAACATCAAACAAATATTCTGTTCCGACAACTCAGATTTAAACATAACTAATTTATTCGTGGGTTTCTAGGACTCCAGTTCCTAGCTTCGATTTCATCACAGCACAAAGAGCAAACATGCAACCTAAGCACCTGTCACATACGTTAAAATAATGTCAATACATAAAATGTAAAGGTGAGCATACAAGTTTGATAATAGCATATAGAGTTCGAATTCGTTTACGCATAACCAGCACGTACACATAGTGAAATGAAGCACGTTAGTTATCGACATAGATCCATCGATACCAATGACTGTGGGTTGACTGCCCGAGGCAGTTCGCAATACACGATTACCACTGTAATCCATGCAAGTAAAAGATCCTTAACAACCCCCGTGTGAACGGGGGCTGAGTCCAAACTATAGTACTATCGTTGCTAAGGCAGGTAGACAGCATTCCATGTGTAAACACAACAAACAAGCATTCATAAGCCACGTATAACATGCATTAATGGTTTAGCGTTAAAATAGCTTGAGTAGTGTGATTGTTGCAGTTTGAATAGTTGTAACGTATGTAACACCCAAAAGTGCTAAAGCAAAAAGGGTTCGAGTATACTCACAGCGATATGGATTGAAGGGAGCGCTTTTACAGCGAGTACGGTTAGCCTGAATAGATTCGATAACGTAACGATAAGTGACGCGTAAAACAGTACGAGTGAGAGTGGGTAGGATGACTGATCGTGCGGATCAGTTATCCGTGAGTAGAAGTCATCCGTGCGCATGACCTATCCGTGCGGGTGGTGATGCGTGCGGGTGGTGATGCGTGCGGATGGTGTTCCATCCGGATAGGTTATCCGTGCGTACGACTGTCTGTGCGGGTGGTAATCCGTGCGGACTAGTTGTACGTGCGGGTGACTTATCCGTACGGACAACTTGTTTGTGTGGATAAACGTTCAAGTGGATTGTTTCTTCCTAAGATGTGTTTGTGTATGATGGCTTGTGCTTTGGAGTTTTCGTTGTAGCATTTAGAAAACACCTAAGTGTTTCTACCTTTCAAGCCGGTCCCGCGGACGACAGTCCGTGCGTATGGTAGTCCGTGCGGGCAGCCTGTGCGCGCGGGCAGAGACAATCCGTCCGGATAGCCTGTCCGTGCGTACGACTTGGCCGTGCGGATGAAGATTGTTTGATTTTCATTTTAAGGCCTTAGTATCTCATGATCCGAAGAGTAATCCATTCAGAGGTCGTCCGTCCGGATTGCTCGTTCGTCGATACTCAAACCTTGTTTGGAAAGTGGGTCCCAAGGGTAGTCCAAGCGGGTGACAACCCTTGCGTATGATTTGTACGTGCGGACAGCTAGTCCGTGCGCACAGCTTGTCCGTGCGGACAGCCTGTGCGTGCGGACAACTGGTCCATGCGGACAGCCTCTGGTTGTTCCGTTCGTCTACACTTGGTTCCTGTTGTCGGTTATCGAGACGTTCTGATTACGTGGCAACCACTTGGAATTGTATTCTCACCCGCGTGACTAGACCGGTCAGGAACCACCCTAACTCGGCCTGTCGGCGACTCAGAACTGTCATTCCGGCTATCCCCGAAATCAGTTGTCTATGGGTAGGATTCCAGATCTAGAACTAGAGCATCACTATTGACGAGTAGAACACTAGAACCGATCGGATTCATACCGGTTTTAAGGGTAAAAGAAGGAGAGAACTTAGGTTTATTTCTTCCAACTCTTTTATCCTTAGAAAAGTTTAGATCTAGGTGAAGTTATTGTAAAACTTTGTAGAAATCGTTTAGATCTGAGATATTCTCGGGTGACGTCATCATGAAGTTCATAAGAACTTCAAGCTTGGCCTCATTCCACCAAGAATATCTCAGATCTAAACGATTTCTACAAGTTTTTACAATAACTTCACCTAGATCTAAACTTTTCTAAGGATAAAAGAGTTGGAAGAAATAAACCTAAGTTCTCTCCTTCTTTTACCCTTAAAACCGGTATGAATCCGATCGGTTCTAGTGTTCTACTTGTCAATAGTGATGCTCTAGTTCTAGATCTGGAATCCTACCCACAGACAACTGATTTCGGGGATAGCCGGAATGACAGTTCTGAGTCGCCGACAGGCCGAGTTAGGGTGGTTCCTGACCGGTCTAGTCACGCGGGTGAGAATACAATTCCAAGTGGTTGCCACGTAATCAGAACGTCTCGATAACCGACAACAGGAACCAAGTGTAGACGAACGGAACAACCAGAGGCTGTCCGCACGGACCAGTTGTCCGCACGCACAGGCTGTCTGCACGGACAAGCTGTGCGCACGGACTAGCTGTCTGCACGTACAAATCATACGCAAGGGTTGTCACCCGCTCGGACTACCCTTGGGACCCACTTTCCAAACAAGGTTTGAGTATCGACGAACGAGCAATCCGGACGGACGACCTCTGAATGGATTACTCTTCGGATCATGAGATACTAAGGCCTTAAAATGAAAATCAAACAATCTTCATCCGCACGCCCAAGTCGTATGCACGGACAGGCTATCCGGACGGATTGTCTCTGCCCGCGCGCACAGGCTGCCCGCACGGACTACCATACGCACGGACTGTCGTCCGCGGGACCGGCTTGAAAGGTAGAAACACTTAGGTGTTTTCTAAATGCTACAACGAAAACTCCAAAGCACAAGCCATCATACACAAGCACATCTTAGGAAGAAACAATCCACTTGAACGTTTATCCACACAAACAAGTTGTCCGTACGGATAAGTCACCCGCACGTACAACTAGTCCGCACGGATCACCACCCGCACGGACAGTCGTACGCACGGATAACCTATCCGGATGGAACACCATCCGCACGCATCACCACCCGCACGCATCACCATCCGCACGGATAGGTCATGCGCACGGATGACTTCTACTCACGGATAACTGATCCGCACGATCAGTCATCCTACCCACTCTCACTCGTATTGTTTTACGCGTCACTTATCGTTACGTTATCGAATCTATTCAGGCTAACCGTACTCGCTGTAAAAGCGCTCCCTTCAATCCATATCGCTGTGAGTATACTCGAACCCTTTTTGCTTTAGCACTTTTGGGTGTTACATACGTTACAACTATTCAAACTGCAACAATCACACTACTCAAGCTATTTTAACGCTAAACCATTAATGCATGTTATACGTGGCTTATGAATGCTTGTTTGTTATGTTTACACATGGAATGCTGTCTACCTGCCTTAGCAACGATAGTACTATAGTTTGGACTCAGCCCCCGTTCACACGGGGGTTGTTAAGGATCTTTTACTTGCATGGATTACAGTGGTAATCGTGTATTGCGAACTGCCTCGGGCAGTCAACCCGCAGTCATTGGTATCGATGGATCTATGTCGATAACTAACGTGCTTCATTTCACTATGTGTACGTGCTGGTTATGCGTAAACGAATTCGAACTCTATATGCTATTATCAAACTTGTATGCTCACCTTTACATTTTATGTATTGACATTATTTTAACGTATGTGACAGGTGCTTAGGTTGCATGTTTGCTCTTTGTGCTGTGATGAAATCGAAGCTAGGAACTGGAGTCCTAGAAACCCACGAATAAATTAGTTATGTTTAAATCTGAGTTGTCGGAACAGAATATTTGTTTGATGTTGTCTGTAATAACTTGTTTGACTATTTATGATACGGTATGGGACGTATCGCTTTAAATTAAATGGTAATGATAGCTGTTATGGAAACTTCTGGACAATCTGTTTCGCTCAGTGCCATGCCCCGATGATTCCGCCATCGGTTGGGGTGTGACATATGTGGCACGTAAGAGGAACACGATGGGACAAAGATTTGCTTTCATGACGTTTGCTAAGGTGATTGATAAGTACGATCTAGAAACTTGTAACACCCCGAAAATACTGGAAATTATATAAATTATTAATGTTAAAAATATGTTGGTCATAACCAAAGAATAACGTGACTAGGATTAATTAACCTAGTTAAAGATATCTAGTGAATAATAAGAAAACTTGATATGTTGGTGTTTTGGTCAAAAATTACCTAAGCAATTAAGTGATCAAATTAGTTTTGTGAGGTAGTGTGCTAGAAATACTTTGTAAAAAATATGTTGGTTTATTAGTTTGCGAAAACAGTTTCGGGATACGGCTCAGGATATCGAGCTGTATCTATAATCAAACAATGAGCAAAAATGTAAAGGTTGACACGTGATGTACGAGGAAAGCCCTTGATCAATCTAGATCTCCGGCATAAAACCTCGGGAGCTGAAAATCGTCGGCTGCCTTGTTCTTCTTATTGCTTGAATAACAGGATACAGTGCAGGATATGATACGGATCAACTAAGTGTTACAATGCAATGCGATTCGAGTACAAGTCTGAGTGTTTGTGAGTGGCTACAGGTGGTAGAGAGCAAGAGTGTATGAGAAATTGTGTGTGTAAAAGTCGTGTCTACCTATGATCCGATCACTCCTTTATATAGTAAAAGGAAATAACTAACTATGCTAAAAATCCAGGATATTATGCTAAAAATCCGAGATACTGAGATTATTTCCTTTCTGAACATTGCCAGGCTGTTTCAACTCGTTTTCCACGCGCTTACTAACTATAACTCCGGGATTTAAGCTTCCATAACCGTTACAACATTAATATCTTTGACCAATCTTCGTAACTTTCCATAAAACATGCCAATCTTCAATGCTGACCTTTACAAGAGCTATTTTTCCGCCATCAACGTCCTTATCCCAACCAATTTGAGTGGGTCTTCAGGATGACTTGGTCTTCATGAACGTTAGTCCCTTGTAGCCAACGTTTACAAGCAAATTGTTAGTAATAGTCAGGATACTGCCTTAGGATGTTACCAATATCCTGGTCCGGTATCCTGATCCGGTATCCTGATCATATACAACTAATAAAAAATCAAGATACAAAGTCAGGATATGGGCTCAGAATTTCACCCATAACAATTGTCCCCAAAAATATAACTGTTGGATACCCTGATTTCAACGGATATATTTTTTAGTCATTCCAACATGTCTGGTAAGGATATCTGTTTCAAATATACTGAACCTGTACACATATACTGAACCTGTATCTTGGTTAGTTCGTCTGTATTTTGTAGGGTCTAAATCATCTAGTTGTCTTGCACTTAGAACAATTCTAATTTCCTGCAAGTAGAATAGTTTGACGGCTGAAGGTGGAGGGATCCTGTGTTTCCAGGATGAAGCCTTCAACTGTTCATGTAAATATGCTTTAAAAAACTTAATTGTATTCTTGGTGGATGGGTCTCTTTTTGAGACGAAACCAAGAATACAATCTTTTGGACTAATATCAATAAACTGACCTTTTTAGTCTTATTTATTATGTTTTTATTTTGAAAGGTATGTTTTGAATATCCTGATCAAATATCCTGGTCAGGATACTGATGAAATGTCTTCTAAATGTTAGACAAAACTTGGTTGAATATGACTTTTTAGAAAACTTAGATCATTTAAATAAGGTTTTCAAGACTTGAAGAATAATAAATCATACCAGAAACACTTAGGCAATGATTTCCAACCTTAACCTTTGAATCCTTTGCAATGTCCCCGGCATGGATGTCCCCTGTCTGTGCAGGATATTGCATCAGTGCATGACATACTTGAGTATTTCTTCACTTAGTGATTAAACTTCGTAGCTTCTTATCCACAAAAGAACGTGTGTAATCACAGCTTGTCATATCTTTGCAATCTTGTTAAAAACTTTAGTTTTACTGGGGATAAACCCTTAATGTACTGGGGATAAACCCTTAGTATCCTGGGGAAAATCCCAAATTTTCGTGCGCTACAGGCGGGAGTGTATAAACTCCAAGACTTAGAAAGGTGAAAACCTTTAAACCTTAGAGAGTATGAAAATACCCTTTCGCGAGAGAGGGTGATCAATCCTCATATACCTTAAGGATCCAGGGTATAGCCAACAGTAACGAAATTGTCAGCCACTTTTACATGAACTGGTCCCGCCACCTTGAACTATCCCTGGATAACTTGCGCTCCAGGCGGGGTGTTTAAACCCAATTCGTGAGAAAGGTGAATACCTTTAAACCTGTGAAGGGATCAGGATCCCTTAAACGTGAGAGAGGGGGCCAATCCTCTAATCTTTCGAAGTATCCTGAGTGTGTATCCTGGAGTTATATCCCGAAGCATATTCTGCAAAACAACCTTAAACTAAGGTGGGTGTTAGCTTGGCTAACACCCCTCCGATGCTCAAGTTAGTATTGGGTTCAAATAAAATAAATTATATTATATTTAAAAGAGACAGAATTCATACCATCTTGAGTTAGAAATTAAGTTCTAAACTCACTTGAAATAGGCTTTGAGATGTATAGCATTCCAGGATCTTGGTAGTATATCCCCCTCCATATTCTTGAGTCGATATGCTCCTTTTCCTGCTTCCGATTCAATCTCATAGGGTCCTTCCCACTTTGGAGCTAATTTTCCATCGGCAGGATTAGTAGTATTCTGAAAAGCTTTCCTCAACACCCATTCTCCAACTTGAAATCTTCTAGTCCTTAAATTCTTGTTATATGATTTGGCTATCCTCTGCTGGTATGCCGCCATCCTTAGCTTTACTGCATCTCTTGTTTCATCAACAGTATCCAGTTCTTGACATAAGATTTCAGGATTTGATTCAGGATCCCGTAGGCTTGATCTAGCTGTCGGTATCACCATTTCTGTCGGGATCACTGCTTCTGTCCCAAATACCAAAGAAAATGGGGTTTGCCCTGTAGCATTCTTCACAGTTGTCCTATCAGCCCATAGGACAAATGGTAGTTCTTCTGCCCATCTTCCTTTTTTAGCACCTAATCTTTTCTTCAAATTGTTGACAATTATCTTGTTTGAGGATTCTGCCTGTCCATTTGCTTGAGGATGTACTGGCGTTGACGTGATCATCTTAATTCCCCAACTTTTGCAAAAATCAGTAGTTCTTTTGCTGATGAATTGAGAGCCATTATCACAAACTATCTTAGCTGGTACCCCAAATCTGGTCAGGATATTTCTTTTTATGAAGGATACCACTTCTTGATCCCTGACTTGGACAAACGCCTCGGCTTCAACCCACTTGAATAAATAATCTGTCATTGCCAACATGAAAACCTTTCCTCCTGGAGCCTTTGGAAGCTTTCCCACTATATCCATACCCCATTTCATGAACGGCCAAGGGGATACGATAGGATATAATGGTTCCGCAGGCTGATGCAGGATGTTGCCGTGTCTTTGACATGCATCGCATTTCTGAGCATACTCCGCGGCATCCTTTCTCATGGTCGGCCAGTAATATCCTGTTCTCAACACCTTCGTGAACAGAGATCTGCCCCCAGTATGGTTGCCACAGTCTCCTTCGTGTATACCCTGAAGTACCTCCTTGGTTTCAAGACCTTCCAAGCACCTTAGGTACGGACCTGCAAGGGATTTCTTATACAAAATATTATTTATAATAGTAAAATGAGATACCTTCATCCTAAAAGCCTTAGGATTTGCATCTTTTGGGATATCTCCTTCTTGAAGATACTTCACAATTGGGGTCATCCAGGATTCAGGATCCTTCTCAGGATATCCATCACCAGGATCCTGGATACATGCTACTTCTTTATCCTGAGATTTGAAATTTTCTATTGCAGGATACAAGATGTGCACTATTGGTATCTGAGTTCCCTCCGGTATCCTGACAGTAGATCCTAAGTTTGCTAGAGCGTCAGCTTCAGCATTCTTTTCTCTTGGTACCTGTTCAAGTGTAAAAATTTCGAAATATCCTGCTAATTTCTTAACAATTTCAAGATATTCAGCTAACTTTTCACCTTTTACTGTATAAGACCCATTGAAATGGTTAGTAATCAACAGGGAATCAACATATACTTGTAAACATCTAATATTCATATTTTTAGCTAATTCTAATCCTGCTATCAGAGCTTCATATTCTGCTTCATTATTAGTGGCAGTAAACTCACATCTAATGGCCTGGGGTAATATGTCCCCCTGTGGCGAGTTTAGTAGTATACCCAAACCTACACCTCTTACATTAGATGCACCATCAGTATATAGTGTCCAAGATTCTATATTTTCTCCTAGTTGTTGCAGTTCTAGGTCTACTTCATTTTGAATATCACTACTGAAATCAGCCACAAAGTCAGCTAAGGCCTGAGACTTTATGGCATTTCTGGGTTCATATACTAGATCATAAGCACTTAATTTTACTGACCACTTAGCCATCCTACCTGACATCTCGGGTTTCCTAAGCACATTTTTAACAGGATAGTTGGTTTTAACATGAATCCTATGTGTTTCGAAATAATGTCTAAGTTTCGTTGATGCCATATCTAGGGCTAATATCATTTTTTCTAGATGAGAATATCTAGTTTCAGCATCTAATAAACTTTTACTAATGTAATAGACAGGATACTGCTGACCTTCGTGATCCTTGACCAAAACAGCACTTACTGCATTCCCTGTGTTAGGGGAGGATTTTCCAATGATTAGTGATCCTCAATTCTGTCTGAATTAGTGATCCTCAGAAAGTATTGTAGGATCAGGATCATGGATCATCATAAGGATCCTTATACTAACGATTGTCTGCTTTGAATATGATGTTGTTTTACAGGAGTACAAGCTTGGACTTGGTCTTGGCGATATTCCTGGAGCATATTCCATATTTATGCCGCACGTGCATGACTGAAGTGGACGATATGGAAGTCGTGGAAGACTTGCACGAAATGCGGAATGTTCGTTAACTTAGATATTTTCCATTTTTAAAAGGGGATAGCGAGCTATATAGAAACACTTGGCTATTTTTAGCTTAACTCACACTCTCGCAACTGCTCTCACCAGCTCTTGACAATTCACTTGGCGATTACACACTTTTTTGCACATTACACTATAGTGATCCTTGTAACTAGCTCGCTATCATCCGAAGTTGTAATACATTTCTTGTTCAATCTGAGTTGGTGATCGGTAGTTTCCGTCACCCGAGGTTTTTTATGCCGGAGATCATTCATTGATCAAGGGCTTTTTCCTCGTATAAATCTTTGTGTCACTTGTTCATTTTATTTCTGAGTGATCCGTAGCATTCTTCATTGATTCAAGCATCACACCTCACAACAGAAAGTTTGGTTGCATTATCTTAGCTTGATTTTTAACCAAAACAGTTTGGCGCCCACCGTGGGGCAATTGGTGCTTCGTTCTTGAAAAATTATTATTCTGGTGATCATTTCGGTTCATTACAATCAAGCAAATGGCTTCCTCAACAAAGAGTACCTCAAGCTCTGTGCCGGCAATCAGTTCTTCACAAGGCGTTCCTCCTTTGCCTCCACCACCTTCTGGATCCCAAAAGAATGCTGAGAATGCTGCGAAGAGACAAACCCCCATTTTCCAAAAACCACCAACTTCTTCTGTTTCCACTAATCCTACTACTAATGATCTTTTTAATCTGATTTTGCAGATGAGGGATCGCATGCAAGAGCAGGACAAAACCAATGAACGGATCCTCCAAGAGATTGGTGATACCAAGAAACAGAAGAAATCAGTGGAGGATCATTCTCCTCTGATGCCAAGGTCATTGAATTTTGACACTCCAGTTGTAACTACCTTACAATCGGCAGTTCCGGGCATCCAGTATCAAAGTGGTCCGTCAGAAAGGCATTATGGAACAGCAACTATGAGTCAGGCGTTTGGCTCTCACTTCCATCCCCAAGGATCCTGCTCTCAGCCATCGGGATCCTCTTTTCAGCATCAGGGATCCTTCATCAGCTCAGGAGGATATTTAGGAATGCACCAGGTCCAAGGATCCTCCCAGGTCCAAGGATCCTCCCAGGTGCAAGGATCCTCCCAGGTCCAAGGATCCTTCCCGGTCCAAGGATCCTCCCAGGTCCAAGGATCCTTCCCGGTCCAAGGATCCTCCCAGGTCCAAGGATCCTCCCAGGTCCAAGGACCCTTCCCGGTCCAAGGATCCTCCCAGGTCCAAGGATCCTCCCAGGTCCAAGCATCCTTTATGAATCCAGGGTCCTTTCAGGTTCAAGGATCTTCTCAGCCTCAAGGATCCAACATCTTTCAGGATCAAGGATTCCCAAGAAGCATGCATCCCCCGAGCTCGGATGTTCATCAAGGAGACTTCATACCAGTGCAGACCATTGCTTCCTCTGGTCCTTCAATCATACCAGAGTCCCGTCAATATGGATTCACATCTGGAATTCCAAACACGAATCCTGTGGGAGGTAACACTTTTAATAATTCATATAACACTAACCATGGCTCTATGCAGGATACAGGTATCAATCAGGCTATGGCTAGGGAGCTACAGAAGCTTAAGGATATGATATCCAGCGTACCAGGAGTGGTTAAACCCATTCCTGAAATTGCAGATGGTAGCCATAGGATATCTCACTTTGCACCACCTATTTGTGATGCTGAGATACCCAAAAGATTCCAGATACCATCCATGAAACTGTATGATGGATCAACGGATCCAGAGGAGCATGTAGCTTAATACAGGGAGAGGATGGAGATCAATCCAATTCCTGAGAGGTTAAAAGAAGCATGTCTATGCAAGGGATTTGGATCCACACTCACAGGATCTGCTCTTAAATGGCTGCTAAGTCTTCCTCCTTACTCTATTACATCATTTTCTAATCTAGTTAATTTGTTTAATAGTCAATTCTCTTGTAGTAGAAAGTTTAAACGATTAACTAGTGATCTATATAGGGTAACACAAGGTCAAAATGAATCACTTAAAGATTATATCACTAAGTTTAGTAAAGAATCCTTAGATATCCCTAACCTGGATATTGCTACGGCTGTAGAAGCCTTTAAAATGGGATTGCTTAGGGATTCATTGTTCTATGACGATCTTGTTATGACCCCATGCAGGAATCTTGATGAAGTAAGAACCAGGGCCCTTAGGTTCATCCGCCTAGAGGATGACAAAAGGATCCAGGAGAGATTGACAGGATCCTCAAAACAGGAAAAGCAAGGATCCTACTTCA
>JARYGA010045591.1:0-20188 GCA_030545235.1 Helianthus tuberosus | reverse complement strand
ATGCGGAAAAACAAACCTTTGAACGAAAGTCGAAAAAACTGGCCAAACCTCAGGAACGAAAATGGCATTTTACTCTTATTACTTTTTTGTAATAAAGATGTCACCTCTTTTAGCCCCGGACGCCAAGGAGGAAGGTTATTATCTGCTCTTAAAAGTGAAACCGGCATTTGCAATCCATACTGTCGGATAAATCATCGGCAAGTTAGGTATTATTTTAGTTTTTTAACAAGCATGTAAATGCAAAATTACCAAACGTCTTGAAAACCAACTTTTTAAATGTAAAAATATTATATTTACCTGTTTAAAGTTACTCCAGACGTTGCAGTCTGGCCCGCGGCCATCACGCACCACCCGAATATCAATATCTGCTCCCTGAAAGCTTTAAATTAGAAGAAACTAAAAAACTAGTGGTAAAATATAAGTGATCACAAACCATTGTCATAGCTCCAAAATGGGCTGCAGCAACGAGAATGCTCCCGGTGCCAACAAATGGGTCATAGACAAGTTTCCCGGGCATGGCCTGAGCTTGATTGGCCATCAAAAATGCCACCTCAGCATCCATAGCCGTTGGTCCAAGATATTTACGGCTTTTCAATTGATACGTAGGCAACAGTTTCCTATCAGCACCGCCAATCTCCCGCCCAAAAAATATTCTTTTGTCAACAACCGGAGGAAGCCCGTTGGCAGATCCATAGTCATCGGTTTCAATAAGCCAAAACTTATGCTCCGGACACTTCAAGTTAACCCGACCCTGAATTTATTGACAAATGTGTATTAGTAACATGAGACTTCTTTTAGTGCATCAAATTTAAGTTAACGAGCCAACAAAAAGCATATAAAAAAAGGAAATACCTGAAACGGAATGTAATCCATCGCTTTAATGCGAGCGGTTTGGTCCTCGAAGGGAACGACCTTTCCGAAGCTATCGAATATGATCCGAAAAGTGCTATCTGGAGCTAAGTATGGCAACTTTCTGTCATCTGGATAACTGTTTATTGCTTCTTTTAGTTCCTCATATGAGCTTCCTTCTCCCCAAATTTCATAAAGCCCCTTCACAAGAATGCCTACAAATTGATGAAAATAGATTTCCATATTCAAACAAAATGAAAGAATTAATGATGAACAATTTAGAACTGAGCAGAAAACTGATTAATTCAACCGAATCCAAATTAACCGACATAACCAAACCTTATAAAGTCTCACAGTTCAATTCTGTATTTTCTAAAAACAGAACCAAACCGAATAACCAAAAAAATACAAACTTTACAGTTTGGTGTCGATTATGGGCAATTATAATCATGGACTACAAGTAGAAGACTTGGTTAATAATTTAAAGAAAATAGAAAAACAGAAAAACCGCAATAATGTCTATATTTTATACTATATGATTTATCTTTTACTACAATATTAATGCACCAGACACGTGTATTACATGGGGTTGTATAATAGAAAAATGAATGTACAAAAGAATTAGACATAATGTCTATAATAGAAATTATATAATGTGTGATGTTGATGATGTTTTGGTTGTTTAAATACTAATAGCTAACCGAAAACATATAAAGAGAGTGATTAAAAATCCCAAAGATCTCATAAAGTTTTTTTGTGATGAAAAAAAACCAAATTGATTATCTAAATTAAATTGGACTTTAATTAAATTCAAGAATTCCCATGTTAGGAAGTTTGTTATTACATAAAATGAAACTATAGAAAAAATTTGTATATAGATAACTCGGGGTACAAATCATATAAATAAAAAAAACTAACATAAATTTATTTGATTTCAAAACTCAAACTTACTTAAGTTAAATAAATTATATATATATAGGGTGAGGTTCGGCTACAAAGTCCATTTTTCTTACAAAGTGTACAAAGTCATAAAATACCACAATTTCAGCCATAAAACACACTCAAAACCCACAAATAACATAGTGAAGATCACTAAAACACAATATCTGAACCCTAACAATCCTTAAAAACTTCAAACAAACTATCGTTCAACTATGAATATAAAACACAATATGATAATCAAAATAAAACACATTAATGTTAGTGATTCGATAATCAAAGCCTTATTATCAAAAACACAACACAAAACCCACAAATATGGTGTTTTAGTAATCTCCACTATGTTACTTGTGGGTTTTGAGTGTGTTTTATGGTTGACATTATGGTGTTTTATGACTTTTTACACTTTGTAGGAAAAATGGACTTTGTAGCCAACTCCCACTATATATATATATATATATATATATATATATATATATTGTATTCATTTAATTTAGATAATGTGATGTTGCCATAAGGCTAGGGGTACTAAACGGGTCGTATTCGCAGGTTGGCAGGTTCAACCCGACCCGAACCCGAAAATTTTGTCATGCATATGAACCCGAACCCGACCCGAATATTCGTGGGTTGACCCGAACACGACCTGTTTAACCCGAATTTTTAATTTTATATTTTTTTTGCCACAAATTAATATATTAAATTGAAATTTACTTTAAAGTTTAAAAACACAAATGTATTTTGCCACAAATTAATATATTAAATTGAAATTTACTTTAAAGTTTAAAAACACAAATGTATATAATACAATTACATTTAATTTATAAAAATTTATATGAATTTCTATTTTAAAGTTATAATCATGGCATAAAATACACACCCAATTTAAAATATTCCCTAAAAATTATTGTAAAAAATATAACATATTATAAAGAGGTTAAACGGGTCAACCCGCCAACCTGTCTTGGTTGACCCGAACCTGACCCGTTTAGCTAAACGGGTTCGCGGGTTCAACCTGAAACTGACCCGAACCCGTTTATTAGAAGTAGAATTATTTCGGGCCAAAAAGTTCAAACCCAAATGACCAAACCAAAAAAACACAAGCCGAATTAAACCCATCGTGAAAACCAAAACCGAACAGTTTTCAAAAACCTAGATGCTTTTCGTTCGGTTTGAGCAGAAAACCGACCCATACACACCCTTATGCACAACTAAAACAAGCACAAATTCGACCGAAACAGCAATGATAATAAACAATTAATCATTTCAACAAACAGAATACACGCCCACAATTTCATCAAATGTGTAGATAGATCAATGTAAAAGAAAAATGCATACTTCGATTGGCTATTTTGCGTGCGATATCCTCAGAAGGGAGATTGACATAGTGGAATGGAGAATCGGGGTGGTGATGCTGCGGAAGCTTCCACTCGAGTGAATGTGATTCGGAACCAAATAGGTCGGCTAGAGATTCGAACTCAGGTTTCCTGTAATCTAATAATCTGTGGTAGAAAACACAGAGATACCACATCGTCGTTTCAAGATGAAGAAGTTGAAACCCTAGAAATGGAAGGAGGCGGAAAAGGGTTTATGTTTGAAGATAGTTGAACATTTAAACGGATTAAACCCATTGATTTTTTTTATTTTTTTTTTTGGAAGGTGACTTTCCATAGGTCACCGAGAGTTTGTCAAAGACAATCTCCCGTTAGCCCCGCCCATGGGAACGCGATGTTCGATCGGGCCCCGGCCCCCGCGCAAGCTGACCTCCACCCGGAAACCATACTGCCCCCACACAAGAGACTCGCTGGGGTAACAGCTGGGTAAAACCGGGTTGCCCTCCAGCCCGAACCATGCCTCGGTAGGAAACGAGCCATCATTGGGACGTCCCCCCTAATGTCACAGGTGGGAGTCGAACCGGTGACCTCCAAGAAGGAGCCGGCCCAACTTAACCACATGGGGATACCCACTGGGCCAGATTAAACCCATTGATTGACTATATTATTATCAAATTATTGGATTTTTTAAGTTTTAACTTAATTTAGAGAGTAAACTATAATTTTGGTCCTTGAGGTTTGGGTAGTTTTGACACTTTAGTTCAAACCTCAAATCTTTTGCATCTGGGTCCCTGTGGTTTCAGTTTTATTACCATTTTGGTCCAAAAATGAAATCAGCTCATATTACTCAAATTTAATACTGATGTTTTGTCATTTTTCTCGGGGTAAGTTGGTTTTTATGATTTTATTATAACTTATTATTAATTAAAATAATTAAACTAAATAAAAGCTTTGAACATATAAAAGCACAAAGAACTTACTTCATCTTCCTCAAATGCATACAGCCAACAACAACCACCACCACCACCCAACCTCTGGCAGCCAGGAGCATCACCGCCATCTTCCCCAAATGCATACAGCCAACAACCAACCACCACCACACATCATCGTCGCAGCACCACCTTTTCCGACCGGAACCTTATCCACCCACCCCTACCTACCGTTCTCCATCACCAAACACCATCCTCTATCTTCCATCTTCACTCTGAATCGACAGCCCTAATAACACCATCAGCTTCGCCGCATCACCCTAGCTAAACCACTGCCGCTTGCCTCACTCGTCACCCCTTCACCCATCGTTCGCCACCATTACCATTCGGGAACCACCACACACCACCAACCCTCGCCGCACACCTCTGAAACACTTCACAACCGTCATTCATCGTCTCCATCAGCTTATGTTCAAATCATTGGAGTAAAATGACTATTTGTACCCTGTAGTTTGGTTGTTTTAACGATTTTGCTCCAATCACTTAAAAATAGTCATTTTACTCCCTGATCTATAAAGATTATCTCTATTTCACTCCCCGCCCCTAACACCATCCAATTCAACTGTTAAATCATGGTCGCACGCCCCTCACATGAAGGGAATTTTAGTCTTTTCCTGTCACACCCTGGCTTTGCGGAAGCGTGGTTATTATGGTGTGACTTCTTAATACCATAGCTTAACCATAACAAAGCTATATGAAATAAAATCATGCAAGATCATCCACTTAATTAAGTTTTAAAAACCAAATACAATAACATTGTCTTAACGGAAACACATCCTAACGACATTGTTCAACAAACACAAACATCAATAATTGACATAAACATAGTTTAAGGACTGTGACTTGTCCAGGAAAGAGTCACATTCCCCAAACTCGGATGACCTCGTAACTAGTGCAGCGGGAAAACGTGTCATACCGCGCCAGATCCTTTAATTCCCTGAAATACATGTAAGTTGAAAAATCAACAATAATGTTGAGCGAGTTCATGTGTAAGTGAGTAAATAAACCTTTGTATAAAAATCCTGGTATGTAGAAAATAAGGAAAAAGAGATCACCAATGGTTTGCAAGGCCATTGATATGTGTGAAGTGCAAGTAGGAAGACTCAAACCTAGCGATTTTGCGTTGGGCACAAAGTCACCCCAAGGTCCGTACTGTTGGACCTGGAGTTGGGCTCGCTACACCCAGATAGATCTACCGCTTACGTCCCTCGGTCCTACAATGAGGATTAATGGCCTCCAGTTCCCGCCTACCCACTCACATGATCTAAGTGGTAACCCTCCTTACGCTAACCATACCATGTATAAAGTACTTGTAATCAAAGTAACATGTATTTCACCCCCGTAGTTTAGAAAACTGAAAACAGTTAAGAGAAAAGGGGGACATGAACTCACAGTGGTGCGTCTCTACCAAGTATGCCTCCAAATCAATCAGCTGTGTGATGACCTACACGTACTAATTCTATTAGACGGACGGTCGTGCCTTAGACGGACGGTCGTGCCTTAGCTTTATGGTTTAAGTTTTTGGGAAATAGTTAGGCAACTATTTCGTGTTTACATTCTGTATATACTTGGTAGTCATTTTCCTTCCCAAGGATGGGGGATTTAATACATGTGTGTTCGAAATATATTATTAAGTCTCACTTAAAATATATTTTATTTCTAACTCCAAAATATAATTATTCTTCTCAAAAATATTATATTTTAATACATGTGATTTTCCCAAAATAATACTTAGTAATATTATTTTTACCCTAAAAATAATATTTACGTAGTTCACAAAATAATCATAAACACTCATACAAGTGATGTTGTGAAAAATATATACTAAATATATATATGTATCACGTTTTATTTTGTGAAATCCCACCTCCGGTATTTTGTAAATAAAGTCGTGGCGAAATCTATAATTTGAAAACAAGTCGACAAGTATTTCTAACACTCATAGTGAAAATATTTCTAAGTGTTAGGCTTTTAGAAAAATTTCGCCAGAGTTTCCTCTGTAACTGGAGGTGGCCACGCTTTCAAGCGTATCATTTTCTTTTATAAATCAAACCAACCATTTTTATCATTCAACCAAATCAATGTTCAAACCACAAACTAGTCAAAATATATATAAATCGCAAAAATACATGAACTTGTAGTTTTTTTTTCCAAAGATATGTAGTAAATCTCATTTCTTTTAGTGGATCTTTGTATAAATCAATCCGGTTTCGTAAAAACCTCGTTTTTAGAGAAATTCCGTTTTTTACAACTTCTCGTCATCTTTTTCCAAAAAGAGTTATCTCGTCGAAAACTTTGTGTTACACAAGTATTTACACACTTGTGTGTTGGCTAAAATCATTCTTGTTTATGAAAGATCCGTCTTTAAAAGTATGTTTTCCCTTGACACGTGGTCCTTTGAAAATACCTCTTGTAGATCCGTAGATCTACTAGTTTTAAACACTATTTTACAAGCAAAATCACTTTTACACAAGTTCATGATTCGTGTGTGGTAGAGTTTCATCCTTTAACCCTTGTTACTCCCAAAACAACCTTATGTCATGATCCATGATCATGACCAACCCGGGTTAAATGATGATCCGAGCTACCATAACATAGATCGGGTCCAAATACTCATACAAATCAAATACTACATGATTTACACAACATATGAGCTTTTAACCAACATTTATAGCATTTTAAGTAGACTTTTGTGTGTCATCTTGTATGTTTGCGTCTTTTAACCGTTACAAATCATATTATCCACTTTAAAATAGTTCAAGAAGGTGATTTAAGCAACTTACTACTAGCTCGAGGCTAGGGAAGAATCTATGCGAAAAATTTGTCACACCCCGACCGCGTAAAACAACAAATCGCGGCGGAAACATCGGGGCGTGTCGCGACAGAATTAATTGTCTCATAACCATGGCACACAAAGTGTATTTATTTATTTATTAACAAAGGGTGTTACATTGTTTCAAACAGGTAATTAAAGAGTTCAGAACATAATTAAACATAGTCTATCTTCTTTTAAAGTCTCTAAGGCACAGGTCCGCCCTAGTATCATGATCAACATCCTATGGAAAAGCACCTGAAAACACATGTGAAAATAGGTACGTCAGCATAAAAATGCCTGTGAGATACATAGGTTTTGCGAAAATAAGATTCATGACTTATGTTTTGAGAAAATGTTTAGTCATGAACCTTGTTATTTGCTTTGTCTTGTAAATCATTTGAAAACAATAAGATCAGATGATATGTATAAGTAAATGTCAGGTTAAATAAATAACCATGTAAAAATGTGTTTGTATAAGGTAAGTTGTTTGTAAATCAATGTCTTGTGAAAAGTATGTTATTTGTATAAAATGTTATATGTATCAAACTGAAATGATTCAAATAACGTTACGCCATGTAATACCATACAAACACTTATATATAGGAAGTACCAGCGGCGTATCCACCATGCTTGTATCATATTACACACGCATCGTTACTTAATCACTTAATCAAACCAAACCAAACAATGTAAGAAGTCTATGTTTAAATCAATTGTCAAATGTATTGGGTAATATGTCAAAGTGTTTATGTCAAGATTTAAATCATGTCAAATGTCTATGTCAAATATCCATGTCAAATGTCTATGTCAAATATCCATGTCAAATGTCTATGTCAAATATCCATGTCAAATGTCTATGTCAAATATCCATGTCAAATGTCTATGTCAAAATGTCATGTATGGCAAGCGAAATGTCTCAACTAAACCATATGCACGAAAACAAAGTATTGAAGTAAAACTTGGTTTAAATCAAAGCTATGTTTTGTGTAAATGCATGCAACTATTTAATATGAACATTTATGTGGTATTGTGAATATGCATACATCCAAGCCTGGCGACTGTGGTGATAAAACCCTTTAAACAAATTAAAGGTCTATCTGTCTTAATGTCAACGAATTCGGTCATTCCTTTCTGTCCCCTTACCCTGGGATGTCCGGAACGGGAGTTGTCAATTCCTATGGTACCACTACCTACTAACGAACGGCGTAGCTAATGTTAATGGATATATTGTCCCATGTAAACAAACCAAATGTCATAACAAAATGTGAGCATGTGAAAACAATGCACTAAGTATGTAATCAAATGAACATACATAGCGTGAAATGTCATGTAAAACGATGTACTAAGTAATGCACACAATGGGCATACCTAGCATGAAATGTCATGTAAAACGATGTACTGAGTAATGCACACAATGGGCATACCTAGCATGAAATGTCATATAAAACAATGTACTAAGTAATGCACACAATGGGCACACCTAGCATGAAATGTCATGTAAAACAATGTACTAAGTAATGCACACAATGGGCACACCTAGCATGAAATGTCATGTAAAACAATGTACTAAGTAATGCACACAATGGGCACACCTAACATAAAATGTAATGAAATCATGTACTATAGTGTACTAACAAACATAGCCGGTATATGATGTGAAAACAGGAAAGCAGGAAAGTAACAAGTAGGCACATGTGTTCCACCCCAAAACAGTTTGGAAAACAGTAAAAGAGGGGTCTATGTACTCACTTGAGATTGCTCAGTTGTCAAAAGATAACCACCAAGTAATGCTAGAGATCTCGGAATCAAACGGCACCTAATATAGGTAACTATGTTAATAAACCGGACCTATCTCGGAAGACTGGGTAGCATTAGGGTTTGTAAACCAAATGAGTGTTGGAACTCACGTGATATGGTTTAACAAAGCCTACATGCTAAATGAAACTTAACATAATTGTTTACGACCCATTACGACCCGTTTAGGAAGCTTATGCTACTTTAACGTGTCGTGCGCGTGAAACGCGTTCGGACCGCTTAACTAGTCCTATGATAAGTATTATATGCCTAAACATGTTACATAATCAGTTACGTGACAAAAGTTTAGGTTACATATGCTAAATTACCAATTATGTATGAAAAGGGTATTCTGGTAATTTACCTAAGGCATATAAACTACCTATCATACAACTACTTAAACGTCGTGACCATAAGGTATAACCTCGGAAGGTTATTCCCTACACTATGGTCACCTAATGTGTTTGGTCGGATCCTAATGATCGACCAAACTGGGTCGGGTTCGAAGGTATAGGCGATTTATCAGATCGCCTACCCTACGACCCTAGACAACGTGGTAATCAGTAGGCATAGTCCCAAGGGACTATGACCATCGTGATTACAATCACGTTGCGAAGTTCAAACGAACTTCGCATTGACCATTACTGGTCAACGCTGAAAGTCAAACAAAGTTTGACTTTCTGACTCGAAAAGCAGTAAAAATAAGGAAAAGAACGAAAGAATACTTACGAAGGGTCCCCGAATGCTAACCCAGATAAAAATAGCTCAGGTATGAAACGAAGGTTCCAACTTAGAGCTTTCTTAATCAGATTTGTGGGTTTTGGGGTTAAGGGTGGATGGGTATTTATAGATAAAGTAGAGCCGCTAGGATCGTTTCTTGAATAACGTGCCACGATCCGAGCCGTACACTTGTCACAAAGGTTATGGAGCCACATATGCCCCTAAACTTAGTGATTAAGCAAGTTGCAAACATGTGGTTGTGGTTAAATCTGCTGAAAACAGGCTGTTAATACACTGCATCTGGTCTGCAGGTTGCCTTACGGACCGTAAAGCTGCCAATGTTGAGGTCCGTAAGGTAACAACTTTGGCAGATTTACAGTTTTGGTCCCTGTCATGCATTCAGCCCATTTTTGACACGTTTAAGGCCCGTTAACCCCATTTCAAAGCTCTAAAATGAAGTTAAAGTATAGGGAACTTAAAATGTGCTCAAAAATATCTCGGATGTCGGTTCGTTTGGCCGTACGGTCGCGATGTCCGCTTAATTACGACGGAACGCGCACAAGCGCGAAAAACGATCCAAATGACGCAACGAATGGATTTTTCTTATGGCGAACACTAAAATATAATATAGTCATGCTTACATAAATTTTTGGATGTCCAGATGTATTCAGAACGTAAGTTATGCGCGAAAATGCAAACTTGTGCACTTTTTGACACTTTTAGTCCCTGAATGTCCCAAAAGTTTATTTTAGCACACCAAACCCCTCAAAGCCTATTTCTAAGCTATGTAAAGGATATTTAAGGTGTGTTTAACTTAAGGTCATGTTCCGGAATGTTCGTTACAGTTCAAATTGACATACTTTCGCAGTTTGTCATATTTAGTCCCTGTAAGCGAATTAACTTATTTTTGCCATACCAAAGCCTTCAAAACTTATTTCTAAGTTATGTAAAGGTTATTTAAGGTATGTTGAGTATATGTTGATGTTCCGGAGTATTTTTCGCGTTAAACTGAGTACGTTTACGCACTAGTTTGCGTATAACTCTCCAGAAAGTGATGTAGAGTTTGAAATTACATAAAAGTCATCATCATCATCATCATCATCATCGTACTCAGTATATCCCACCAATAGCAAAAGCTAAGGTAGGGTCTGAGGAGGGTGGGATGTAGACAGCCTTACCTCTACCCTGTAGGAATAGAGAGGCTGCTTCCAATGAGACCCCCGGCTCGATTGTGGTTTTGCATCAAGCCTTGGACATAAGGCACATAACACTCAGCAATTGAGACAAACGCCAATTGGTACATGTACCCCCTTGTCTTTCGGCTATCAACGCCACCACATGATGCATGATTAACCATCCCCTTTTTTAACGTTATTTTACATAAAAGTCAAAACATGAAAAATGTATAACATAACAAAACAAAACATTGGGATCAAATAACATTGTTTTATTGATAACAGAACTGTTCATAGTGATTACAAGCACAGTTGTTACAGTCTCCCCTACTTGTGGAAATTTCGTCCCGAAATTTATTTAGAGGAAACTCGTGGAAAAAGGTGTGGATATTTCGCCTTCATTTGATCTTCGCGTTCCCAAGTAAACTCAGGTCCACGTTTAGCTTCCCAGCGAACTTTGACCAAAGGAATGCGCTTGCGTTTAAGCCACTTGACTTCACGTTCCATGATTTCCACTGGTTTCTCAACAAATTTCAGTGTTTTGCCAACACGAATTTCGTCAAGCGGTATGGAATAGTTCTCATCAGCTGTACACTTCTTGAGATTGGACACGTGAAAAGTTGGATGAACATTTCCCAGTTCAGGAGGTAACTCAAGTCTGTAGGCTACCTTTCCGATTCTTTCGACGATCTTGAATGGTCCAACGTATCTAGGTGCAAGTTTTCCTTTCTTTCCAAATCTGATCACACCTTTCCAAGGTGAGACCTTAAGTAATACTCGATCACCGACTTGAAATTCAAAGGCTTTGCGTTTTGGGTCCGCGTAAATCTTCTGACGGCTTCTAGCTGCCTGAAGGTTATCACGAACTTTCTTGACCTTGTTAGTTGTCTCTAAAATGAGGGCAGGTCCAGTAAGTTGAGCCTCGCCAATCTCATTCCAGCAGACTGGTGAACGATATTTTCGACCATAGAGAGCTTCGAAAGGAGCCATTTTGATGCTAGTGTGATAACTGTTGTTGTAGGAGAATTCAATCAATTTAAGATGTGAATCCCAACTACCACCAAAATCGATCACACAAGCTCTAAGCATATCCTCCAGAGTCTGGATTGTTCTCTCAGATTGACCATCCGTTTGCGGATGATAAGCTGTGCTCAGATTAAGTTGGGTCCCCATAGCAGATTGCATGGTTCTCCAAAAATGAGAAGTGAAACGAGCATCTCTGTCAGAAATGATGTTCAAAGGAACACCATGTCGAGCCACAATTTCATCTACATAGATTTGAGCAAGTCTGTCAGTAGGAAAATCCTCGCGGATTGGCAAGAAATGCGCTGACTTTGTAAGACGATCAACGACTACCCATATGGCATCATGACCTTTCTTTGTGCGCGGGAGTTTGGTAACAAGATCCATAGTAATGTTTTCCCATTTCCAAACTGGGATCTCTGGTTGCTCCAATAAACCCGAAGGACGCTGATGTTCAGCCTTAACCTTAAGACAAGTAAGGCATTTGGATACGTATAAGGCAATGTCTTTCTTCATACCAGGCCACCAATAGTGAATACGAAGATCCTTATACATTTTATCTGAGCCCGGATGAATAGAATAGCGAGACTTATGGGCTTCATCCATAAGCAAGGTACGAAGATCATCTAGGCTTGGGACCCACAAACGGTCCATGAAGTAATATGATCCATTGTCCTTCAGTTCCAGAGCAGGTGTTATGTGATAAGGAAATTCCTTATCCATCAAACCTTGTGAAACACAAGATTGTTGAGCTAGAGAAATGCGTGCTTGAATATCGGATCGAGCTTGAATGACAGATTGAACACGTACACAATGAAGCTTAGTACGTTCCTTACGACTCAATGCATCGGCTACGACATTCGCCTTACCAGGATGGTAGCGAATTTCGCAATCATAGTCGTTTAAAAGCTCAACCCAACGTCGTTGTCTCATGTTGAGTTCTTTCTGATTGAAGATATGCTGAAGACTTTTGTGGTCCGTGAAAACCACACATTTTGTGCCGTACAAATAGTGTCTCCAGATCTTGAGAGCAAAGACAACTGCACCCAACTCAAGATCATGAGTGGTGTAGTTCTTCTCATGAATCTTCAACTGCCTCGATGCATAGGCTATGACTTTGTTCCTTTGCATCAGGACACAGCCAAGACCTAATTTAGATGCATCGCAATACACAACAAAATCATCATCACCCTCAGGCAATGATAGAACAGGCGCATCGCAAAGCTTCTGCTTCAGGTGTTGAAAAGCTTCCTCTTGTTTGAATCCCCAGTAAAAGGGCATTTTCTTCTGAGTTAGAGCAGTTAGAGGAACTGCAATCTTAGAGAAGTTTTCAATGAAGCGGCGATAATAACCCGCTAGACCAAGAAATGAACGAACTTCGGTAGGAGTAGTAGGCATATCCCAATCCTTAATCGCACTGATCTTGGAGGGATCTACATGAACACCTCGTTCGTTGATAATGTGTCCCAAAAATTGAACTTCTTTAAGCCAAAATTCGCACTTGGAGAATTTGGCGAAAAGTTGCTCTTTCTTCAGGAGTTCCAGAGTAAGACGAAGATGCTGCTCGTGATCAGCTCGCGTCTTAGAGTAAATCAAAATGTCATCGATAAAAACAATGACGAACTGATCCAAATAAGGTTTGCAGACCCTATTCATTAAGTCCATGAAAACAGCAGGAGCATTAGTCAAACCGAATGGCATGACTGTGAACTCGTAATGTCCATAACGAGTACGGAATGCTGTCTTCGGAATGTCTTCTTCTTGCACACGAAGTTGATGATATCCAGATCGCAGATCAATCTTCGAGAAATAAGAAGCACCTTGTAACTGATCAAAGAGGTCGTCTATGCGAGGTAGAGGATATTGATTCTTGATGGTAAGCTTGTTAAGCTCACGATAATCGATACACATTCTAAAGGATCCATCCTTCTTCTTGACAAAAAGAACGGGAGCACCCCAAGGTGAAAAACTAGGACGTATAAAACCTTTGTCAGAGAGCTCCTGAAGCTGTTTAGACAACTCTTGCATCTCAGACGGTGCAAGACGATATGGAGCTCTGGCAATGGGATTTGCACCAGGTACGAGATCAATGCGGAACTCGACTTGGCGTGCTGGAGGTAGACCAGGTAAGTCTTCAGGGAATACTTCAGAATAATCTCGAACGACAGGAATATCTGAAATAGACTTACCCTTGCCTTTATCTTCTGTAACATGTGCTAAGAAAGCCACATAGTTCTTCTGCAGATACTTCCGAGCTTTAAAACAAGACATGAGTCTGAGACCACCGATAGGCTTCTCACCTTGAACTTGCAGGATCTCGCCTGTCGAAAGTGGCACACGAACAATCTTCTTAGAACAAACTATCTCTGCGTGATGCTTGGATAACCAATCCATTCCCACAATAACGTCGAAGCTTCCAAGTTGCATAGGCGCGAGGTCAATAGGAAAAAGATGGTCGTTAAGATTCAACTGGCAGTTGTGAAGAACAGAATCAAGAATAATGGGTTCACCACTAGCAACCTCTACTGTCAAAGATTTGCCTAGTTTCGTTCTAGACACTCGAAGCATTGGTTCAAAGGACAAAGACACGAAACTCTTATCGGCACCGGAATCGAAAAGAACAGATGCAGGCTGATTATTAATAAAGAACGTACCGTTCACCACATTATCGTCAGCCTGTGCCTCTTGGGCATTCATGTTAAAAACTCGGCCTCGAGCCGGAGCCGGATTCTGGTTCTGGTTCTGGTTCTGGTTGGCTAGCCTTGGGCACCGGTTTCTATAGTGGGTCAGATCTCCACAATTGTAACAAGCACCAGGTGGGTATTGTGGTCTTGCAGCTTGACCCTGTTGCGGAGCAGGAGGCTGAGCAACTTGTTGAGCCGGGTTCTGAACCGCGGGATTCTGAGCAGATCGACAAACATTGGCGAGATGGCCTGATTTCCCACAGTTAGTACAGAAACGGCATGGAAGTTGCGGCTGGTGGTGACTGTTGCATCTATTGCACAAAGGTGCATTCCCTGTATAGGGTTTCTTTGCTGGAAGCTGTGCAGGTTGGTTGAGAGCTGCCTGATTAGCTTGGGCAGTGATAGCAAAATTTTGAGAAGCCTTACGCTTCTTTGACCTCTTCGAAGAACCAGAGTTCTTTCCATTCAAGTTTTGACCTTTCTTGCTATCTTCCTTGTCAGCCGACTGCTTCTTGCCCTTGTCACCCTTCCGGTGTAACTTGTTCTTCCTGATCTGCGACTCAGTCAATGTCGCAGATAACTCGATCGCCTGACGAAGTGTGGCAGGGTTACTACCAGTAAGAATGTCTTGTACCGAGTCAGGTAGGCCATCGATGTATCTCTCGATAGCCTTGTCGAGTGGGGTGACCATTGTTGGGCAAAGCAGACTCAATTCTTCAAACCGATCAGTATAAGCCCTGTGCTCACCACTATCTTGCTTCAAAACATCAAACTCTTTCTCCAACGCTCGCTGTTCATGACGAGGACAGAATTCCCTCATCATAAGGGCTCTAAGTTCAGCCCATGTCTGTGCGAGAGCAACTTCTGCACCTTGGTCTCTCATAACCCCGTTCCACCATGTCAAAGCCCTCTTCTGAAATACGCTCGAGGAGAACTCGACCTTGCGATTATCCGGACACTGCACATGGCGAAAAGTATTCTCTATGCTCTCGAACCACTGAAGAAGCCCAGTCGCTCCCTCAGAACCACTAAACTTGAGTGGTTTAGCCTGGTTAAAATCCTTGTATTTGCACGGACCATTGTTGTTGTTGTTGGCTTGTTGCCATAGAGCAAAGAGATTTGGGAATTGGGCAGCCATCTGCTGCGCAATAATTTCTGCCAGCTCGGCAGTAGCTATCTGGTTCTCGCGTCGAGGAGGCATTCTAACAGAGGAAAACATGAAAAGAAACGAGTGAGATGATTTGATGAAAAGAATGAGATGATAAAAACAAGAATTGCAAATAGCATAGATGGTGGTCATTCGTCCGTATCACAAAGCAAACAAACGACACACAGTGACTAATCAAAGTAAATGGGTCAAAATAATGTATAATGAAGACATGCTCGCCTATAAGTGAACACTCATCCCAAGAATTCCCAGGTAAGCACAACTGGTCTCGCGTCTGGTTGAGATGTATACGAAGTGCTTGCCTAGACAGAAAACCCAGAATACAGGCATTCACCCTTCCAGTTTGCACATGTTCACATTATTTAAAACCCAAAACGTTTGACGGGATTTTTGAAAATTAGAAGGCACAAGGCCAAAACCAAACTTGAAAAGGGTTCAAAACCATAAAACAGAGGGTTCAAAACCTTACAATTGAGGGTTCAAAACCTTGTAAAAATTTATTCAAAAACAGATGATTGTTTTTCAAAAATCGTTTCGGAAAAATTTTGGTTCCTTGTTTTGTTAATCACCTAAGGATAGGTGGTGTACATGTTTTAAGATCTAAACACAAGATAACTTGTGTTAGGTTCCTAGAAAAGTTATAGTCTAGGTCAAAGCATTACTAATAACCTAATTCCCTATAACCATTGGCTCTGATACCAACTCTTCTGTCACACCCCGACCGCGTAAAACAACAAATCGCGGCGGAAACATCGGGGCGTGTCGCGACAGAATTAATTGTCTCATAACCATGGCACACAAAGTGTATTTATTTATTTATTAACAAAGGGTGTTACATTGTTTCAAACAGGTAATTAAAGAGTTCAGAACATAATTAAACATAGTCTATCTTCTTTTAAAGTCTCTAAGGCACAGGTCCGCCCTAGTATCATGATCAACATCCTATGGAAAAGCACCTGAAAACACATGTGAAAATAGGTACGTCAGCATAAAAATGCCTGTGAGATACATAGGTTTTGCGAAAATAAGATTCATGACTTATGTTTTGAGAAAATGTTTAGTCATGAACCTTGTTATTTGCTTTGTCTTGTAAATCATTTGAAAACAATAAGATCAGATGATATGTATAAGTAAATGTCAGGTTAAATAAATAACCATGTAAAAATGTGTTTGTATAAGGTAAGTTGTTTGTAAATCAATGTCTTGTGAAAAGTATGTTATTTGTATAAAATGTTATATGTATCAAACTGAAATGATTCAAATAACGTTACGCCATGTAATACCATACAAACACTTATATATAGGAAGTACCAGCGGCGTATCCACCATGCTTGTATCATATTACACACGCATCGTTACTTAATCACTTAATCAAACCAAACCAAACAATGTAAGAAGTCTATGTTTAAATCAATTGTCAAATGTATTGGGTAATATGTCAAAGTGTTTATGTCAAGATTTAAATCATGTCAAATGTCTATGTCAAATATCCATGTCAAATGTCTATGTCAAATATCCATGTCAAATGTCTATGTCAAATATCCATGTCAAATGTCTATGTCAAAATGTCATGTATGGCAAGCGAAATGTCTCAACTAAACCATATGCACGAAAACAAAGTATTGAAGTAAAACTTGGTTTAAATCAAAGCTATGTTTTGTGTAAATGCATGCAACTATTTAATATGAACATTTATGTGGTATTGTGAATATGCATACATCCAAGCCTGGCGACTGTGGTGATAAAACCCTTTAAACAAATTAAAGGTCTATCTGTCTTAATGTCAACGAATTCGGTCATTCCTTTCTGTCCCCTTACCCTGGGATGTCCGGAACGGGAGTTGTCAATTCCTATGGTACCACTACCTACTAACGAACGGCGTAGCTAATGTTAATGGATATATTGTCCCATGTAAACAAACCAAATGTCATAACAAAATGTGAGCATGTGAAAACAATGCACTAAGTATGTAATCAAATGAACATACATAGCGTGAAATGTCATGTAAAACGATGTACTAAGTAATGCACACAATGGGCATACCTAGCATGAAATGTCATGTAAAACGATGTACTGAGTAATGCACACAATGGGCATACCTAGCATGAAATGTCATATAAAACAATGTACTAAGTAATGCACACAATGGGCACACCTAGCATGAAATGTCATGTAAAACAATGTACTAAGTAATGCACACAATGGGCACACCTAGCATGAAATGTCATGTAAAACAATGTACTAAGTAATGCACACAATGGGCACACCTAACATAAAATGTAATGAAATCATGTACTATAGTGTACTAACAAACATAGCCGGTATATGATGTGAAAACAGGAAAGCAGGAAAGTAACAAGTAGGCACATGTGTTCCACCCCAAAACAGTTTGGAAAACAGTAAAAGAGGGGTCTATGTACTCACTTGAGATTGCTCAGTTGTCAAAAGATAACCACCAAGTAATGCTAGAGATCTCGGAATCAAACGGCACCTAATATAGGTAACTATGTTAATAAACCGGACCTATCTCGGAAGACTGGGTAGCATTAGGGTTTGTAAACCAAATGAGTGTTGGAACTCACGTGATATGGTTTAACAAAGCCTACATGCTAAATGAAACTTAACATAATTGTTTACGACCCATTACGACCCGTTTAGGAAGCTTATGCTACTTTAACGTGTCGTGCGCGTGAAACGCGTTCGGACCGCTTAACTAGTCCTATGATAAGTATTATATGCCTAAACATGTTACATAATCAGTTACGTGACAAAAGTTTAGGTTACATATGCTAAATTACCAATTATGTATGAAAAGGGTATTCTGGTAATTTACCTAAGGCATATAAACTACCTATCATACAACTACTTAAACGTCGTGACCATAAGGTATAACCTCGGAAGGTTATTCCCTACACTATGGTCACCTAATGTGTTTGGTCGGATCCTAATGATCGACCAAACTGGGTCGGGTTCGAAGGTATAGGCGATTTATCAGATCGCCTACCCTACGACCCTAGACAACGTGGTAATCAGTAGGCATAGTCCCAAGGGACTATGACCATCGTGATTACAATCACGTTGCGAAGTTCAAACGAACTTCGCATTGACCATTACTGGTCAACGCTGAAAGTCAAACAAAGTTTGACTTTCTGACTCGAAAAGCAGTAAAAATAAGGAAAAGAACGAAAGAATACTTACGAAGGGTCCCCGAATGCTAACCCAGATAAAAATAGCTCAGGTATGAAACGAAGGTTCCAACTTAGAGCTTTCTTAATCAGATTTGTGGGTTTTGGGGTTAAGGGTGGATGGGTATTTATAGATAAAGTAGAGCCGCTAGGATCGTTTCTTGAATAACGTGCCACGATCCGAGCCGTACACTTGTCACAAAGGTTATGGAGCCACATATGCCCCTAAACTTAGTGATTAAGCAAGTTGCAAACATGTGGTTGTGGTTAAATCTGCTGAAAACAGGCTGTTAATACACTGCATCTGGTCTGCAGGTTGCCTTACGGACCGTAAAGCTGCCAATGTTGAGGTCCGTAAGGTAACAACTTTGGCAGATTTACAGTTTTGGTCCCTGTCATGCATTCAGCCCATTTTTGACACGTTTAAGGCCCGTTAACCCCATTTCAAAGCTCTAAAATGAAGTTAAAGTATAGGGAACTTAAAATGTGCTCAAAAATATCTCGGATGTCGGTTCGTTTGGCCGTACGGTCGCGATGTCCGCTTAATTACGACGGAACGCGCACAAGCGCGAAAAACGATCCAAATGACGCAACGAATGGATTTTTCTTATGGCGAACACTAAAATATAATATAGTCATGCTTACATAAATTTTTGGATGTCCAGATGTATTCAGAACGTAAGTTATGCGCGAAAATGCAAACTTGTGCACTTTTTGACACTTTTAGTCCCTGAATGTCCCAAAAGTTTATTTTAGCACACCAAACCCCTCAAAGCCTATTTCTAAGCTATGTAAAGGATATTTAAGGTGTGTTTAACTTAAGGTCATGTTCCGGAATGTTCGTTACAGTTCAAATTGACATACTTTCGCAGTTTGTCATATTTAGTCCCTGTAAGCGAATTAACTTATTTTTGCCATACCAAAGCCTTCAAAACTTATTTCTAAGTTATGTAAAGGTTATTTAAGGTATGTTGAGTATATGTTGATGTTCCGGAGTATTTTTCGCGTTAAACTGAGTACGTTTACGCACTAGTTTGCGTATAACTCTCCAGAAAGTGATGTAGAGTTTGAAATTACATAAAAGTCAAAACATGAAAAATGTATAACATAACAAAACAAAACATTGGGATCAAATAACATTGTTTTATTGATAACAGAACTGTTCATAGTGATTACAAGCACAGTTGTTACAGTCTCCCCTACTTGTGGAAATTTCGTCCCGAAATTTATTTAGAGGAAACTCGTGGAAAAAGGTGTGGATATTTCGCCTTCATTTGATCTTCGCGTTCCCAAGTAAACTCAGGTCCACGTTTAGCTTCCCAGCGAACTTTGACCAAAGGAATGCGCTTGCGTTTAAGCCACTTGACTTCACGTTCCATGATTTCCACTGGTTTCTCAACAAATTTCAGTGTTTTGCCAACACGAATTTCGTCAAGCGGTATGGAATAGTTCTCATCAGCTGTACACTTCTTGAGATTGGACACGTGAAAAGTTGGATGAACATTTCCCAGTTCAG
>JARYGA010045590.1:0-27060 GCA_030545235.1 Helianthus tuberosus | reverse complement strand
CAAGATTCGGGCTTCACCCCTAACTTAACGACTGCATTCCTGTTTTGTGTGATAGAATCACGAGATAGATAGGGATATCTGCGTCGAGATATGGATTTCACTCCTAACTCAACGCAAATTCTCGTGTTTATAGTAAAAATGCGTGTCGAGTGAGCTATCGAATCGAGAGTTTGCGGTTTTCACACCTAATCTTGACCCAATCACTTGTTTTATTTTTGAAAAAAAATGTGTGTGTTGTGGTTGCCTTAGGAAAGGCAAAGTGATAGTGTTCGACCTTAGGAAAGGCAGATAGAGTACAGTATGTTCGCGGGTCGAGCGAGTAACAGAAATAGGCTCGTGCCGAACCCCTACTGGGTTCACACAAGGCGGTCTGTTGGTACTTAGACTATAGACTAGGTCAATACTAAGACATTGACCTGGACTAGGTCGAGTCTTGCCTAATTCCCTATAGTTATGGCTCTGATACCAATCTGTCACACCCCAACCGATGGTGGAAACATCCGGGTGAGGCACTGAGCGAAACAGATTGTAAGGGAGAATCCATAACAACTATAATTACCAAATATTTAACGTCATGTCCCATACTATAACATATAAAGTAAAACAGTTATTACAGACATAGTTCTCAAAGACAATAATATTGTTCCGACAACTCAAATTTATTTAGTTTGTTTCTAGACTCTCCTAGCTTGATTCCACAGAGTTCAACAAAACACAGCATCCTAAACACCTCTCACATACGTTAAAATAAGGTCAATACACATAGTGTAAAGGTGAGCATACAAGTTTAATAGTATAATAGTAGCAAAAAGCGACTTACGCATAACCAGCATGTAACACGTAGAAATGTGAAGCAAGTGAGCTATCGACAATGAAATATGCACAGACATGACTGCGAGTTATAGAATGTGCAACACATATCACCACTGTGACACGTGAAGAAATACCCTTAACAACCCCTGTCCACGACAGGTGCTG
Organism: Helianthus tuberosus; assembly: GCA_030545235.1. Taxonomy (NCBI): domain Eukaryota; kingdom Viridiplantae; phylum Streptophyta; class Magnoliopsida; order Asterales; family Asteraceae; genus Helianthus; species Helianthus tuberosus. The sequence continues at coordinate 26,082 of JARYGA010045590.1, read as the reverse complement.
AGTCCAAACTATAGTACTATCGTTGCTAAGGTGTCGGGCAACAATCGCTGTGTAAACATAACATACAAGCATTCATCGAATAACACGTATAACATGCAGAGCGGTTTACATATAAAAAGTGTTTGCGTTGTGCGTCGATGTGATTTAATATAGGTAACGTACGTAACACCCAAAAGTGCGCTAAGCAAAAAGGGATCGAGTATACTCACAGTTCGTGTTTAATAAATAAGCACAAGCTTGGATTGAAGGGAGCGCTGGAGAATTAGCCTGATCATAGTATGACAGCATAAGCGTTGATCAGCGTGTTAAACAGTGCGTCAAGTGGAACGAGTGTCGAACAGTGATCCGGTCGGATGACCGTCCAGACGGATGGTCATCCAGACGGATGACCATTTGTTCGGAGGGTCGTTCATTTGGGAGGGATGTGTTTGTGAATTGTTTGAACTTTGAAGTTTTCGTTGTAGCATTTTAAAAAGTGGGTAGTATCTCTATATGTCCAGTCATCCGGTTGGACGGTCATCCGGACGGATGGCCGTTCGGTCGGATGATGATCCGAGTGGAAGTTGGTATTCTTCGAAGTTTGAAAATTGTTTAAGTGTTGAGAATCACAAGTCACCTAGTCGAATAGTCGTTCGATCGGATGGTCGTCCGATCGGACGACTATTCGTTTGAGCGACTGTTTCCTTTTAAAATCCGTTAAGTTAAAAATTTTGCGGTTTGACGGTGACGGCATGATGACGTGTTCAAAGTGAAGAATGTTTGAAGAAAAATTTGAAACACTTGAAAAAAGTTTGGATTTGGCTGAAATCGGTGTAAAATCACATGGAAATCCCCTAGATCTAGACGGTTCTTTGATGAGATGAGGTCACACTTCAATGTTCATAAGAACTTCATGATGACATCATCTTAGAATAGCCCGAATCAGATGATTTCATGGTGAAATTGTGAGATTTGTTGGTGAAATCGATGAGAAAATGTGTAAAGATTAAGGAAGTACAAGACTTAGAGTGAAAACTTACAAGAATCGTGAGGAATCGAGAGAAAATAGCCTGAGAATGCACTGGGTCGGAGGAAGCTGCCACATCAATGAACAGTGATGTGATAAGAGGGGTATTTATAATGAGAGGGTGAGAAAGGCGGTGCAAGGTTGACGGGTCGGACGACCATTCGACCGGATGGCCATCCGATCTGATGGTCATCCGGTCGGATGACCATTCGATCGAACGGTCGTTCGATCGGACGGCGCGTGTGAGTTAGTTTTCGACTTCTGTTTCGTTCGTTGAGCATTGCATTGCATTGGGGCGAGTTGTGAGTAAGCGATGCGATAGTATTACACATTAGTTACACATATAACGTAACTCCTAAAAGACATAAAAAGTAAACTTGCATTTCCAGTTCGCGATGAGATTGCATTGTATTGTGATAGAGTTGCGATTTTGTTTTGCGAATAACACCTTTAACACAAATAAACATGCATAATTAAAGCACATAATGGCACACATACATAGAACAATACCAAAAACTATGATTCGAGTTGCGATACGTTCGCAATGAGATGTCGTTAAGTAGATTAGCGTTTAATGGCGTTTATAGCATTGTTACTTCACACATTACAAACCAAAGTATCGATTATCGGGTTCGAGAGTACAAGCAATAATTAAGTCAGAAATGACACATTTGAATAGCAATCTTTTCTTCCTTTGACTTTGACTTTGACTTTAAAAGTCGGGTTGTTACACTAAGCACCTCCGCCGGTGTCTTGGTAAGAGGAGTCCACTGCCTTTCGCGGTTCTCTTGTTTAGCCTCATTCTGTGCTGCTAGCTTGTTAATTGTTGCGCGAGCGTCATCAGATGAGTATGCGCCTGAGGCTGAGTCCTTCCAATTTTTCTTGAATTTTCTACCACTGTTCCCACTCATGTCCTGCGGACGGTTCTTTTGTAGTGGTGGCCTGTTGGAGCTGAGATTATGCTCTGTTTGAGCGCAGACTTTGGCAGCGGCCATCAACTTTTCCCAACTTTTTGGCAGGCCTTTAGTTCCTAACAAGACTTTTATCATATCATCACAACTTATCGCGTATTTGAATTGCGCGCGGATTAGGTGCGTGTTCATCGCCAGTTTCCAGTACTTCTTTGTTGTACCTTGTTATGAAATCTTCTAGCCTTTCATTGTCTCTTCTCCAAATGTTCATAACATCTGCCAAGTCTCTAACGGATCTGCGCTGTTGACTGAAATGGACCAGAAACTTTTCCCTCAAATCGACCCAATACGTTAACTTACCCACTGGTAAGTTGTCAAACCATAATCGTGCTGCACCTGTCAAGGTTTGGACAAATAAATGGCACCACATGGGTAATGTCCATCCTCCGACTAATCTTGCGCTGGTGAACACACGTAATGGTCGTCTGGATCTGACAGTCCGTTGAACTTCCCAACATTTGACGGTAACTTCGCCCTCTCAAGGGGAGCTAAAGCAATCTCGCTAACAAACTTTGAGTTTTCTGCGGTTTCTGCTGGTAGGTAAATCAGATTGTAATCATACTCCGCGTCCGGGTTGTAAACCGCACGGATTTTTGGTTTGTAGTTTGCATGATCTCTCTGCAATCGACTGAAAATGCTTGTGTTATCACCTTCCTGGTATGTCCTGTCATATTCATCGGTTTGGGTGTCCAGCTTCTGGTAAGAACGCATGCCCAACCGAGAATGGACTGACTGACGTCTGTGGGAATACTGTTCATCACGGTGATCTCTTCGCCTGGATTCAGAGTGAGTAGATTCGTACCTAGTGGGAGATATGGAGTAGACTTCTGTATCGTCCACGGACATTCGTGATGGTGCATCATAGTGCAATGTACGTGGTGCAGATGGGGCTCGCACCTGAGGTGTAGATCTTCGTGATTGAGTTGCAGGTTGTGTGACAACTCGTAATTCATGAGTCTTTCTATACGTTGATTCCTTTCATAACTTGTGTTTGATGAAACTTGTGTGTATCTCATCCGAGCAATTCAAATTCTTGGTTGTAAGTAAATGGTTGCAAGTTTGTGTGTTATGTTAATGATATGTGTATGTATATGTCAAGTTTGGTCGTACACTCTTTTCACCGACCGCACATTCTTTTGAACATGTATTCTTGTGGGCCCAAAGACTTTAAACCCAAACTGAGCCCAAACTCATTACCCTTTTGATGCGTGTTTGCATATAAGGGGATGGGGGTCGCATAAGTCCCTTTCCAATGGATGGCAAACCCTAGCTCCTCCCAAATTGTCGACAGCGATGGTTCCAGCTGAAGCGCCACCCTCCTTGATTGAACGCTTCCTTTTGATCTCTCGGTCAGTGCAATTATTTTTGGTTTGATTTCTCTTGATTGTTGATTACGTATAGCATGTTTGTGTTGCATATGTTGAACAAGAAATTATGTGAAGTATGATATACACCTAGGGTTTCTGCATGATAGAATATGAATTGGATGAGTTATTCACGATGATTAAACTGTAGCATAGATTTGAACGAATACATGTTAGTGATCGATGGTTTGAATGATGTGATGTTCTGGGATAGATTACATGCTCAGGAATGATAAGCATATATAGAATCAAGTCATCTGTAGATCTGATTTCGGGTAGGATGTGGGGTGATCATGAGAAACTGTTACAAATCTTATCACTAAATCTAAATGGAAGTCTACGATATTGTTGAATTGTTATTATAAATCGACATGTGAGGGTAATAGGGATATTTGCTGTCTGTTAGGAATTCCACAAAGAAATCATGGCAATGAAGAATCCACTGTAAGGCTTCCGACGAAAAATCAGGCTCTTCGCCACTGACGAAACTTAGTTTTTCGTCGAGGTGTTTCGCCGAGGAGACTTTGACGAAACTTAGTTTTCGTCGAGGTGTTTCGTCGAGGAGTCTTTGATGAAACTTAGTATTTCGTCAAGAGCATGCTCGATGAAAACGAGATGTTTCATCACAGGTGATAAGGTGTTATCTATGTTATTAATTTATGTAATAATGGTAGCATGTGCACCTATTTCAAATCAGGTGGGCCGATGATTCATGCACCACTAGAAATAAAGGCTTGAAATGTTGGTGTTTGTTACGTGAATTCGTAGTGTGAAATCATATGAATACCTGCTAGGTGATTAACTGTGATGTTGCATGAATTCTTATTATGACTTGCATGTTTACTTGAATGCAAACCAAATCACTTGGCATGTGCTATGATACGATATGAACTAGTATGGTGAATATAACTAAGACCCGGATACTTGCTATGACTAGCATAATGATATATGCTTTGCTTGGTTGCTACTTGAGTAATGTGTGCGACGAAATACGTGTATTATAAGTATGCAAAACTGACTGTCTTCGATAACCATATTAGGACTTGGTTGACCAACTGTAAACGAGTAACTAGTCATATCGAGCAAACCAAGGTGAGTTCACTGCTCTTTTTCCAAGCATGCATCCCGGGGAGGGATATCTGGTAATTGTTCTGGGGAGGAACGTCGGGTTATTGGGATGTTGGTTATTACACTCATTTCTATCATTTAAGACCCCTTACATCTACCGATAGTTGCCGGAGAGGCAACGAGGTTATTAGTTGATAGTGTTATTAGGTTTGGCACCCTCACACCGTACCGGGGAGGACGGGCATGAACTAATTACCTTAACCACTTGACCAATGTTTTGATAGAGGCATTGGGGTTGGGCAAAAACATCTTGTAGCCATCTGCGGTATTCTAGTTAATAACAACATCAAATCAAATATGTGAAACATTTTAATCTGGTAACTGGTATCTAAACACGTTAACAAAACTTTGTATTCACCAGCGTCGTCTGACACACTTGTCTGCATGCTTGTAGGTTTGTAGGTTTATATCATTGGGACTTACTATCTGGGATGCTGGAGTGGTCATGGGTCGAGACACATGGAATCTTGTCCAAGCTTAATGGTTTATGTACACATGGTTTACGAAACACTTAACAAATGAGTTATGCTTCCGCTGTATACAATGAATGATATGTAACGTTTGTAATACTTTATGTTAATGAATGAAAGTTTTATTTAAATATATTTATGAGTTCAATGTGATTGGTGGCTTGGATCCTGGTACGTAACACGCCTCGCGGGGGTTTCCGCATGTGGTATTTTGGGGGTGTGACAGTTTGGTATCAGAGCCAGGTTATAGTGAACTTGGTTTTAAAAACGTTTTTATAAAACCAGACTATAACCGAACAGTTATGAAAACATGAATACGACCATGACACTCAGCTTCAAATTGCAAGGTTCGTCTCTCGTATACTCATTGTACTGCATAACTAGTGAACACTTACATATGATATTTCATGTGATTGCACATTTAGCACAACAGTATGAATTCCTGTATTACTTGCATGTGTTATATGACTGATAGGGTGGTATCTCCCTAAACATTCGTGACTCACGTTTCTTGATGCTCTTTGTTTGCTACTTGAGTTTGAGGAACCATTCGACATGAGTTAGGAGGAGCTGAGATGAGCATACAAATCACAATATTATTGTGGGTGCACACATAATAATAATGTGGGGTGCATGCGAGTCCCAGTGAGGCTTAACAAGTGAAAAAGGAGTTCCGTTCCGTTATTTGATCGATGTGAAACACAACAGTCTATAGGAGTCATAGTAGTGATTGTCTCCTACTCGAATGTGATCTTTTCATTTCCCTCTGAAACCTTTCGAATCTCGATGCCATTGAGTATTACCTGAATACCCATCTGAATACCTAGCGAACTGTGTAGAATGTTAGGTGCTTGCACGAACATCTCTGAGTTGGATTCCGCAGCGTTGAATGATTGGTATATACTCTTCCCACTTATCTTCGTTTACTAAAACTCAACGTATTGACGTCTTAGACCCTGAAGTGTGATCACTTCTGCAACACTCTGGCAGCGTACTGTGTATTACTCAATCAACTTGCTAGATCGACGGACAAGAGGATGAGCGTAGTACCTTGCCGGTCCTAGTATTTGGACAACCCTGATTACCGGCAATGACACCAGTGGATTGGCTTCAACAGAATCCTTAACCCTAGTCAACGATTTATGAGAGTTAGCTCCTATGGATTAATCGGGACATAAAAGATGACAATTGACCATGGTGCGGAATGTGTAATGGCCAGCACAATGAGTAGCACCTTAGGACGTGGTACGGAAATGTGACAAGATGGACTTTGTCGGTGAAAGATGGTAGGACTCCGTTTCAGGCAGTGACGTTAGAGGTAACAGTCACGGCAACATCAAGATACTCGTAATTGTAACCAACAATATGGAAATGGAGGTGTCAATGACATGGATTGGCCATGATTAAATCAAGACGACAACAATCACGGAAACGACGTCAGTACTGGAAATCCTCGTAACGATAACAACGACACTGGAAATGATACTCATGGACGGGCATTTAGGATTGGCGTGGGCGACGCCAGGACTTTAGCAACATGGTAGCTAGTATGAGTAGCTAATCACTTCGTCTCTGTTCCGTTTAACCCTGATGCTCCTTGAATTTGAACCTGTTGTGGAATCAGCTGATGGCAAGTCAATTTATATGTTCCTTGGGATGCAAATTCGAACTTGTGGAACAAGTGTTCGACATCGACCTTCTTCCTACTATCCTTGATGGGTTTGATACAACAGTTAGTGTGGATTGGTTATCAAGAGATCACGCAGATATACCCTGTGAGAAGAAAATTTTGCGTATCCTTCTTCATAGGGGAAACTCATTAACTGTTCTAAAAACGTCAGAGTGGCGCAAGGGTTAGCGCCATTTCAGCTATGAAGGCCCAGAAGTGTCTAAGGAGGGATCACCCCGCTGCGTTAGCAACCGTTACTGGTGTTAAGGCTAAGGAAAAGGGGATCGAGGATCCACCAATTGTTCGTGATTCCTCTCGGTGTGCTACCAGAAGAACTATTAGGTTTACCTTCACATCGTCAGGTGGAATATTAGATCGGAATCATGTCAGAAGCAGCCCTTATTACTAATACTCCTTATTATCTCACATCAGGAAGGTTGAAGGAACTGCCTAATCAACTTCAGGAACTATCGGATAGGAGTTTTATCGGACATAGTTTTTTGCTTTGGGGAGCCCCAGCTATATCCGTGAAGATAAGCCTTTCCGTATGTGTACTAACTATCAAGAACTAAACAAGGCGACGGTTAAGAACCGCTTTCCTCAACCATATATTGACAACCTGCCGACTGGTTGCGAGGGACAAGCTTCCATTCAAGGATTGACTAACAAAGGATTGACTAACAAATGAACTATCATCAGATGGAAGTCCATGGGGAGAATGCTCTTAGAATGGCATATCGGACGCGATGCGGCCATTGCAACTTTGTACACCATGATCATTGAGTTAATCAACACACCAGCAGTTTTATGGACCACATGAATCGACCATGCTTATTGATGATGTTTTTTTTTATCATTTCTAGGAGAAAGGAACATCATGGGCGGCATACGTGTCTTATTTTAAAGCTCCTAGGGAAGGAGCAACTCTACGCGAAGCCTACCAAAGTGTGACTTCCGGGTTCGAGAAGTACACTTTCTTGGTCATGTAATCAACGAAGTGGGGATATATGTGGATCTCGCTAAGATGCATTTTGTTAGAAACTGATCGACACCAAAGATTCCTTCGGGGATACAGCAATTTCTTGGTTTCGCTTGATACTATCGCAGATTCATCGGGGGATTTTCGAAGATAGCGCAGCTTTAACCTCTTTAGCACAGTAGGGTGCTGTGCATTCGTGGGAGACAAAACAGGAGAACGTCTTTTCAAGCTTTCGAATCCAAACTTTACAATACACTGAACATCGTCCTTACCCGAGGGTGCGGGTGATTTAGTGATATATCATGATAGTTCGAATCAGAGTCCCAGTTATATGCCGATGCAACACGAGAAGGTGATAGCTTACGTAGTGGACTTATAAGAAGAATTGCACGAGTCACAACCAGCGGTGGAAGCCATAGTCTTTGGAATCAAATTGGAGGCATTTCTTGGGCGATACCAAATGCATTACTTAGATCGATCACAAGAGCCTCCCGTGTACCCTGGTTTTGAAAGAGCTAAACAGGTGATGGCATCGCTGGATGGAACCTTTGAATGACTTCGACTACGGACCCTAAACGGGTATAAGCTTGCAGCTCACCATCGACTCTAACCTACATGATCAGATTTGCCTTGTTCAACCCGAAGTTCTAAAGGAAGAAATTTTCAAGCTGGGTCCATGCGGGGCATGGAAGAGCAACTTTTGGCAAGCCGGACGATATCCGCTACTTCATGGAACGAATATGGATCTCACTATATGGCAATCGTAGGAATCTTTCATTGAACGAAGCACACCTGCCTCGATATTCTAGTAATCTGGATTCTGACGGAATGTATTACGATCTAAGGATTTTGTACTGGCGACTGGGCTTGAAGGCCTACACAGCGAAGTATGTGAATGATGTAGACTTGTGGGAAAGTCAAGGCGGAATATCAGCAACCAGAAGCACCGAAACAGAAACAATAACACCTGGTTGATCGTTGATTGTCCTACGTAACCAGCGCACTTTACTACAATCAAGGATATTGATGAGTCGTCACAGTTTGTGAATATTCCTCCAGGAGAGGCGACTTTTAGGCACGAGGTGCCAACTCCTATTACCTCCAATTTTGAGCAATACCTGATTGATGGCGGACAAAACACAACCCCCCTCGACTCACGTCAAGACATGAGTATTGCTTATCACCGTAGGACAAGCAGTCCGAGTAAACGAACCATCTTGACACTCTAAGACATATTGCGAGCATATGTGTGATTAACTTCAGTAAGAATTAGAAGGACATTTATCTTTGGTTGAGTTCTACTGCAGCAGTTACCATTCTAGTATTCGGATAGCTTTGTTTGAGGCATTGCATGGGCAGTAACGTTAATCTTTTTGTTGGATGAAGGTGGGTGACAATCTAATCACAGGTCCAGGGCTTGCACTCGAAACTCTTGGGAAGATTGCTTGGATCGGAAATTGTTTGTTGGATTAGGAAGCATTGGGGGCTCGCTGTGGGCGTTCGTATCTTGTTGAAAGTCTCACCCTGGGAGGGTCTGGTACGCTTGAGAAGCGCGAGTAGCTTAATAAACGTTACGTTGAGTCATTCAGAACTATGGAAAGAATCGGTAAAGTGGCCTACAAACTCGAGTTACCTGACGAATCGAGTAATGTTCACCATGTCATTTATGTCTCGAATCTAAAGAAGTGTCGTTCAATGAGACACTTGTGATGATCCTACTAGCGTCTAAGGTTAACGACAAGTTGTATTTGTCAAGTTATCTATTGAGAGCATGAATCAGGAAGTCGAGATTCGTTAACACGGTTGGATTCCAATCGCGAAATTTTGTTGGAACTCAAGATGTGGACCGGAGTTCACGTGGGAACGCAATGGTCGGAGTAAGCTCTAGTATCCACAGTTATCCAAACAGTTGTATCAACGTCTGTTATCATTGGCGAATTTCAGGACGGAATTCTCTTTCAAGTTGGGGATAATGTGGTACCCGCGGAAAATCCACAGTCATCCTAAATTAACATCTTGCGTCTTGCCGTTTTGGGTTAACCTACCATTTTGGTCTACTTATCAAATTTCGGGACGAAATTTCTTTCAAGTTGGGGATGATGTGACAACTCGTAATTCAAGAGTCTTTCTATACGTCGATTCCTTTCATAACTTGTGTTTGATGAAACTTGTGTGTATCTTATACGAGCAATTCAAATGCTTGGTTGTAAGTAAATGGTTGCAAGTTTGTGTGTTATGTTAATGTTATGTGAATGTATATGTCAAGTTTGGTCGTACACTCTTTTCACCGACCGCACATTCTTTTGAACATGTATTCTTGTGGGCCCAAAGACGTTAAACCCAAACCGACCCAAACCCATTACCCTTTTGATGCGTGTTTTCATATAAGGGGAGGGGGGTCGCATAAGTCCCTTTCCAATGGATGGCAAACCCTAGCTCCTCCCAAATTGTCGACGGCGATGGTTCCAGCCGAAGCGCCACCCTCCTTGATCGAACCCTTCCTTTTGATCTCTAGGTCAGTGCAATTGTTTTTGGTTTGATTTCTCTTGATTGTTGATTACGTATAGCATGTTTGTGTTGCATATGTTGAACAAGAAATTATGTGAAGTATGATATACACCTAGGGTTTCTGCATGATAGAATATGAATTGGATGAGTTATTGACGATGATTAAACTGTAGCATAGATTTGAACGAATACATGTTAGTGATCGATGGTTTGTATGATGTGATATTCTGGGATAGATTACATGATCAGGAATGATAAGCATATATAGAATCAAGTCATCTGTAGATCTGATTTCGGGTAGGATGTGGGGTGATCATGAGAAATTGTTACAAATGTTATCACTAAATCCAAATGGAAGTCTACGATATTGTTGAATTGTTATTATAAATCGATGTGTGAGGGTAATAGGGATATTGGCTGTCTGTTAGGAATCCCACAAAGAAATCATGGCAACGAAGAATCCACTGTAAGGCTTCCGATGAAAAATCAGGCTCTTCGCCACTGACGAAACTTAGTTTTTCGTCGAGGTGTTTCACCGAGGAGACTTTGACGAAACTTAGTTTTCGTCGAGGTGTTTCACCGAGGATTCTTTGATGAAACTTAGTATTTCGTCAAGAGCATGCTCGACGAAAACGAGATGTTTCGTCATAGATGATAAGGTGTTATCTATGTTATTAATTTATGTAATAATGGTAGCATGTGCACCTATTACAAATCAGGTGGGCCGCACATGTGTAGGTGGGCGATGATCTGCTAGACCATGCACCACCAGAATTAAAGGCATGAAATGTTGGTGTTTGTTACGTGAATTCGTAGTGTGAAATCATATGAATACCTGCTAGGTGATTAACTGTGATGTTTCAAGAATTCTTATTATGACTTGCATGTTTACTTGAATGCGAACCGAATCACTTGGCATGTGCTATGATACGATATGAACTAGTATGGTGAATACAACTAAGACCCGGATACTTGCTATGACTAGCATAATGATATATGCTTCGCCTGGTTGCTACTTGAGTAATGTGTGCGACGAAATACGTGTATTATAAGTATGCAAAACTGGCTGTCTTCGATAACCATATTAGGAATTGGTTGACCAACTGTAAATGAGTAACTAGTCATACCGAGCAAACCAAGGTGAGTTCACTGCTCTTTTCCAAGCATGCATCCCGGGGAGGGATATCTGGTAATTGTTCCGGGGAGGAACGTCGGGTTATTGGGATGTTGGTTATTACACTCATTTCTATCATTTAAGACCCCTTACATCTACCGATAGTTGCCGGGGAGGCAACGAGGTTATTAGTTGATAGCGCTATTAGGTTTGGCACCCTTACACCGTACCGGGGAGGACGGGCGTGAACTAATTACCTTAACCACTTGACCACTGTTTTGATAGAGGCATTGGGGTTGGGCAAAAACATCTTGTAGCCATCTACGGTATTCGAGCTAATAACAACATCAAATCAAATCTGTGAAACGTTTTAATCTGGTAACTGGTATCTAAACACGTTAACAAAACTTTGAACTCACCAGCGTCGTCTGACACACTTGTCTGCATGCTTGCAGGTTTGTATGTTTATATCATTGGGACTTACTGTCTGGGATGCTGGAGTGGTCATGGGTCGAGACACATGGAATCTCGATACAAGCTTAATGGTTTATATACACATGGTTTACGAAACACTTAACAAATGAGTTATGCTTCCGCTGTATACAATGAATGATATGTAACGTTTGTAACACTTTATGTTAATGAATCAAAGTTTTATTTAAATATATTTATGAGTTCAATGTTATTGGTGGCTTGGATCCTGGTACGTCACACGCCTCGCAGGGGTTTCCGCATGTGGTATTTTAGGCATGTGACAGGTTGAGCAGCCTGTGCACAGAGCTGTGCGTAGACTGCGTTTAATGCACCCTGAGATCTTACGTACCATGAAATCGGAGTTTCACCAGGAGGTAAAATCAACTTATCGGGATTTCGGGTTGTGCTCCCGGTGTAACAGGATCATTCGGATGATTAACGTTGTGCTGGACATCGTTATCATCAGATGCTTCTTCCACAATCCCCTCGACACGAAGATCATGAGCAAAATTCAGCTGTCGAGGGCCTGATGGACGATTCGACAGAGTTTCTGCCATGGAAAATAGAAAATACAAAGAAATGAATCAAGCAAGAAGATGAGAATGAAAATTGAAGAATCGGTGGGCACCATGAAGAAACAGTGGTTCGAATGACCGGAATCAATCGGATCACGGGTCAGGTTTCTGCATAAAAGGGTTAGTCCTCTCGCTCGATTCGGGGTTTAGCTGAGCTCCTTCTCCGGTGATCACTGCAAAACAGAAAGCCTTTAGACTCACCACGGGGAGAATGAGGGTTCTCTCCGTGACCACCCTCCGGCGTTAGAATAAGTACAATGATCTCAATGAAGAAGAAGAAGAAGTAGAAAAAGTGAAGTGAATGTAACTTGTGAGATCATACATGCAGCCTTCTATTTATAACCGTTTTTTGGCGGGAAACTGATGTGACAGAGAGAGTAACAGAAAGCATTTTCCGTAAGCGGTTATTTTCTTTTCCGTCGATCATTCACGTCACGTTTACTCACATGGATCATGAGTATGATCGACGGCTAGGGAGTTACCACGTGGAAAGTGGATTTGGGTAGACCTTTCTCCAAGTTGATGCCATCATCGTGATTTAGATGAGTGCCCAGGATCTGGCCACGTCATCTTTCAGTTGTAACTGAATGGCTGTGCACGATGAGCATTGACAACCTTCTAGAAGATCTACAGCTGTAATCCTTTTTTACCCTTGCCACGTGTCCGTTCTGTTGTAACAGAACAAAACACTTTTGTTTAGGTCTTGATTCCCGGTGCGCGAAGATGTTTAGGTTCTTGTCTTCAAGTCTAACTTGACCCTTGCGCGAGCCTGCGCAAGGGTGTTAGTTGAACGTTGTCTCCGCCCTTTCTCCGGCGCACGATCATCGAAGATTGTTTACTTTTATCTCTTTGTTTAGAACTGCTGCGCATCCACGCAGGGTCTTTGTCTATGAGGTTTTGGGATAAGATTGTGGTATGGTTCAATGCACCTGCGCAAGGTTTTTGGGACCATACCCCTTCAAAAAGCTTACCCAGGAATTTCGCTACGGTAATTCCAATCGTGGGAAAGGTACAGGTTTTTCTGGTATTTCAAAAGAAAGCATTCTGAAAGATGCTCCGTATACTGCAACTTTTGCAAAATATCTAGACACAAGGAAGAAGACTGTAGGAAGAAACCTAGTAATAGGATATACTTCAATTGTGGAGAAACTGGGCACATCAAACCGAACTGTCCGAAACTAGCTCTAGCAACAACCAACAACTCTAAGACAATTGAAGCTCCATAGAAGAATGCCAGAGTATTTGTTCTGATACCTGAGGAAGCCAAGATGATTCCGGATGTGATTGCCGGTACGTTCTTAGTTAATAATATATTTGACAAAGTATTGTTTAACTGTGGTGCAAACCAAAGTTTTATCAATACTTCTTTCTACAAACTTCTCGACCAACCCTTAGCCAAACTTCAACAAGATTGTCTAGTAGAGACAACAATTGGAGAATCCATTAAGATAAGTGAAATCTTGCTGGGAGCAAGAATAGAAATCCTGAACCATCATTTCTTTGCTAACCTTTACCCAATGAATCTAGCCGGATTCGATGTTGTATTAGGAATGGATTGTTTGGTAGCCAATCATGCCAGTATTTTATATGATCAAAAGGTAGTACAAGTAAGTACACCAACAGGTGAAAAGATCACAATTAAAGGATATAGACCAACAAGATCGACAAACTTCATCTCTGTGATGAAAACCGCAAGTTATGAAAGGAAAGGAGGAGTAGTATATATGATTTCTGTAATCATTAATACTAAAGGAAAAGAATTAAAAGATATTCCCGTAATATCTAAATTCTCAGACGTCTTTCCAGAAGATTTACCTGGATTACCGCCTGATAGAGAGGTTGAATTTAGGATTCACCTAATACCAGGAATGACACCAATTGCCAAAGCAACCTATCGATTAGCATCAATGGAGATTCAGGAACTGAAGAAACAATTGGACAAACTTCTTGACAAAGGTTTATATAACCAAGTTCTTCATCGTGGGGAGCACCGGTGTTGTTTGTTAATAAGAAAGACGGATCGATGCATATGTGCATTGATTACCGAGAATTGAACAAGGTTATGATTAAGAATCGGTACCCACTACCGAGAATCGATGATTTGTTCGATCAACTTCAAGGAGCTCGATTCTTTTCTAAGACCGACTTACGCTCAGGATATCATCAACTGAAAGTACAGGAAGAGGACATTCCTAAAACTGCTTTCAGAACAAGGTACGGTCGTTATGAATTTACCGTCATGCCATTTGGTTTAACCAATGCCCCAACCGCATTTATGGACATGATGAACAGGATATGTAAACCATACCTGGATAAATTCATAATTTTCTTTATAGATGATATTCTCATTTACTCTAAGAGTAAAGAGGAACATGCAGCGCATCTGCATACACTTCTAACATTGTTGAGAAAAGAGAAGCTTTATGCTAAATTCTCAAAATGTGAATTTTGGTTACAAGAAGTATAATTCCTTGGATATCTGGTTAATAATGAAGGAATTCATGTGGATCCCACAAAGATCGAGGCGATTACTAAGTGGAAAGTCCCTGAGTCGCCAACAGAAGTAAGAAGTTTTCTTGGACTGGCAGGATATTATAGACGATTTATCCGAGATTTTTCTAGAATAGCCATTCCATTAACCAAACCGACACAAATCAGTTAAGTTTGAATGGGGACCAAAACAGGAAGAAGCCTTTAAGATTCTTAAGCAAAGGTTAACCAATGCACCTATACTCGCATTACCAGAAGGAACTGAAGACTTTATAGTCTATTGTGATGCGTCTAAGTTAGGATATGGATGTGTGCTGATGCAACGTCAAAAGGTTATAGCTTATGCCTCTAGACAACTTAAGAAACATGAAGAGAATTACACAACCCATGATCTAGAGTTAGGAGCCATAGTTTTTGCCCTTAAGATTTGGAGACACTATTTATATGGAAATAAATTTGTTATCTTCACCGATCATAAGAGTTTAAGGCATATTTATGGGCAAAAATAATTAAATATGAGACAGAGACGCTGGATGGAAGTTCTTAGTGATTATGATTGTGATATCCAGTATCATACTGGGAAAGCTAATGTAGTAGTTGATGCTTTAAGCCGAAAGTATTATGAAAAGCCAAAATGAGTAAGTTCTCTCAGGATAAATCTACAAGTAGATTTAAAAGAGAAAATTAGAAAGGTATAGGAAACAGCAATCAAGGATGATGCTGAAAGTTTAAAAGGAATGATTAAGGAATTAGAACAAGGAATAGATGGAATTTGGAAGTTCCAGAAGAAAAGGATATGGATACCTAAACAAGGAAACCTAAGCCACAGAATTCTAGAAGAAGCTCATAAGTCTAAATATATGATACATCCCGGAAGTGATAAGATGTATCAAGATCTAAGAAAGAATTTCTGGTGGATAGGAATGAAAAAGGATATAGCAAACTATGTTGCTAAATTTCTAACTTGTTCACAAGTTAAAGCCGAACATCAGAAACCCTCTGGGTTATTGCAACAGTTAGAGATGCCAATATGGAAATGGGAGTTGATAACAATGGACTTTGTTACCAAATTACCCAAGACAAGAAAAGGACATGATACAATCTAGGTGATTGTTGACAGATTGACCAAATCTGCTCATTTCTTACCAACGAAGGAAATTTTCAGTATGGAACAGTTAGCCAAGCTATATGTAAATGAAATAGTTTCATTACATGGAATTCCTTTATCTATTGTTTCTGATAGAGATAGCCGTTTTACTTCTCATTTTTGGACAAGTTTCCAAAAAGCAATAAGAACCAGGTTAAATCTAAGCACAACTTATCACCCTCAAACGGACGGACAAAGCGAAAGGACAATACAAACAATGGAAGATATGCTTAGAGCCTGTGTAATTGATTCGGAGGAAGTTGGGATGACCATTTACCATTAATAGAATTTTCCTACAATAACATCTATCATACTAGTATTAATGTTGCACCATTTGAAGCACTTTATGGACGAAAGTGTCGAGCTCCAGTCTGTTAGGCAGAGATTGGAGAAAGCAATTATCTAGACCAGAGATAGTGCAAGAAACAACAGATAAGATAATTCAAGTCAAGGAAAGACTAAAAGCAGCACAAAATCGTCAAAAGAGTTATGCAGATAACAGACGAAAATCTTTAGAATTTCAAGTAGGAGATAAAGTATTATTAAAAGTTTCTCCATGGAAGGGAATTGTCAGATTTGTTAAAAGAGGAAAGCTAAGCCCCATGTATGTTGGACCATTTGAGATTATTAGAAGAATAGGACCCGTAGCCTATCAGCTACGACTGCCAGAGGAAATGGCTGGAATACATGATGTAAGAATGTTTGCAATCTCAAAAAGTGCTTAGCTGACGAATCATTAGTGATACCTCTTGAAGACACAGAGGTAAATGAGAAACTTAAATTTATCGAGAAACCCATTCAGATTGAAGATAGAAAGATCAAGAATATCAAACACAAGAGACTAGTTCTGGGATTCCAAAAGAGGACCATAATACACTTGGGAACTCGAATCAGAAATGCAAAGGAAGTACCCACACCTGTTTCAGTAGATCTCGAGGACGAGATCCAAAACAAGGTGGGGAGGATATAACAACCCTCCTAGAACCCTTAAACATGACCCTAAACGTTCCTAATACACCCCGTATGTGAGAAACGAGCCCGGAATACCCTTATACTTATAAAAATCAAGAAAAACAAAATTTCAGAGTCGCTCGCGGGGCGCGACCCCCTTAGCTACTTCTGTTGCGGGTTGCGACTGACCTGGATTGCCGGACAAGGCATTGCGCCACGTGTCCGGTGACTTATCAGACCTACCCCTTGACTCGGCGAAGCTATAAGCGACACGTGGGCTCTCGCCGGCCGCGAAGGCCGAAGCCTCATCTCTCATGGGGCGCGAGTCGACCTCTGATAGGCCTCTAAATATGAGATCGAGGCTCAGTTGTTCCTCGTTCAAAATTCTGAATTCTCTCTAAATTTCTGATAGTTATAATTAGACTCGGGTATAGTACCCCTCTAAAAGCGAAGCTTTGCCTCGTTGTAAGTATTATAACCCTGCTGTTACCCTATACGATCGATTTAAGGCTCCGTAACGCATGTCAAGGCTCTGCCTGACTCATTCGTTGGAGTTATGTCTCGTGTTACACTCGATTGATCTAGGATTCCGTAATGCATGTAAAGGCTCTGCCTGACTCAGTCATTGGAATTCTGTCTCGAGTTGTATGGTTAATGTGATTTGGGTTATTTTACTAACACGTGTGCATAGTTTAGTTTTAGTAGATAATAACCAGGAGATTCCCAGGAAGCTTTAGTTTTACCTAAGTAAACAATGTGAGTACATTCTCTTTTTGTAAACCCTTTTTGTGAGTACATTCTCTTTTTGTAAACCCTTTTTGTGAGTACATTCTCTTTTTGTAAACCCTTTTTGTGAGTACATTCTCTTTTTGTAAACCCTTTTTGTGAGTACATTCTCTTTTTGTAAACCCTTTTTGTGAGTACATCTTACTTTTTGTCACCTTTTTATAAATTGTTTTTACAAAACCTCAAATGTTTTAAAATATAATTAACAGTGATTGAGTCTATGTATTCTACAATTACTGCCGGTATGTTGGGGTTTTGTATACAAAATGTGAAACACGTTACCATTGGACAAAGAGTTAGCCAATGAGTAATATGACCCACAAGTCGGGTGTCGATAGTACTGAATGAGTAATTGTGTAGATATAAACATTGTAATCGCTCTCAATACTGTGAAATTATAAAAGCTGTTTTGATTAAACTGGGATGCGCTCGCCGGTATTTCTTGCTGATAAAATCTTTTTAAAATTCGTTTCAGGTAACAAAATGTGAAAACCAATAGAAGCCAGCTGGAGAGCACTGAAGGCTTGGAAAAGTGGCTATAAAATTTACCTAAATAAAAAGGAGGTTTTGTAATTAGGGGTTTTCCTTGCAACTGTATTGGCAAATGAACTTGGGTTTTATCCCAATGATTTATTATAAAAAGTTTGGTGTTTAACTCTGATAAAAATATTTCTTAACTACGGTTCTGATGTATTCTGCTGCTAAATTAATAAACACCGATACCACTAATCTGGACCTCGCGGCGCCCGTTCCTGGGATAGGGGTCGGGGGTTGCGACATGAACAACCATGAGCAAACACACCATAAGCAACGTTGGATTTGGAACTATCACATTCATACAAAATAGTTAAAAGTGATTAGATTACACAGCTTCTGTCACACCCCAAAAACGTCGCAGCGGAATATTAAACGTAGTGGTGACGGAAGTTGGTGCCCATTTATACCTTGTCGGACGATGCATTTATTTGTTGGACTTTTTGACATATTTTAAAACATAAGTATTAAACATTACATTTTAAAGGTCATGACACAACCACATAAGTTAAGTTGTTTTGATCCTCGTGGATCTTATTACAAACGTCCCAGATAGTTTAAAAGTTTTCCAACATATTTAAACAAAACATCATGCATAATCAAACACAAGATACGCCATGATTTCCCAAAGCCGAACTCAAGTACCTGTAGAACACGTTAAAATCAAGTGTCAACACAAGGGAATGTGAGTTCACATATTCACATACAAACAATATTATTCCAAGGAAAACTTTCTGATTAGGTGTTTATTTGAAAACATCCATATAATTTTTTAAAGTTCATTTTACTTCCTTAATAAAATCCATGGGTTACCCGTCGCAGTTCAAGAACCCGACAATATAGTTATTACCCAGCTTTTGTATATTAAATTATTGCATCAATTTTCAGACTCGTATGTTAGCTAGATGATACGAACTATATATTAACCATGTAGGGATAATCAAAGCTAGACAATAAACAAAATATCAATTCGTCGTTTGACTTGACACGGGGCGACCGGTCACGACGGGGTTGTCAACCTGATAGATCTACCAACAATTCATCGAGTGCAATACTTAAATGATTAAACGACATCATGGGCGCATGGTTCTCTTAAAGAACAATATGATGTCTGCCTCACGTACAATATATATATCCTACTAATATGACAATTTAATACACGTGATTGTACGAATCCCCTGAATCTCCATCATTCGAGACCCAGGCCGGCATCCGTCCCAATTGTACGGTCATGTTTCGCCTAGGAAATACCGTACCATCGCAATTTCCGAACATTCATTCATCTAAAACGTTTTTACTTCGAAACATATGACTTATTAAATTTCATATATTTTTAACGAAAATATATATATTTTATATTAAAAGGTATGTTTTATTTCAAAAACATTATTAAACCCTTTTATTGGCGTGTTCTACCCCCAAAATATATACAAAGCAGTAAAAAGAGGGGTTTAGTGACACTCACCTTTGGGTGCGTATTTTAATAGAGCAATCCCAAAGATTGATTTTCTACACGTCCTAATATAGGAATGATTCTAAATCAATATACATAACACAAAAATCCTAAGTTTCTCCATTTCCTAGAATTATCACATAACTTTGAGATTTTCTCGAAAAGTTATCATTTTTTATTATGTTGGCATGTTAATATATATATGATTCCATATATATATATATATTTATGATTTTATGACTTGAACGATTTTATTGGTGACCATTATTGTGTAAATCCGTTAACTCTCCCGTTTATACGCAATATATCTACGATTTGCGCGTCGTAATATATATACATAAATGTTCACATAATTTAACACCGTAGCACGCGAAATATTGCTAACTTATCTATTTTGTCATTTTTAAATAAAATATGAATAAAACATCTTATAAGTATCAAACTTTATGCTCGACAAACAAGTTACACTTTTAACGCGATTTTCACCGTTTCTACCACACAAAACGTACAAGCATACATGCGTAAGCTAGATTTCTAACATCATGTTTAAAAATTTAACATATTCTCATATTCTTACGTTTAAATCACATAACACATTTTGTCACATAAAGTTTACCCAGAATTTTACCCACACTAGTGTACATTAAAAAATGCGTATTTTAGCGATTCGGTAGCGTTTTCGGGCGTCGGAAGTCATGTATGACCAACAAAACACCAAGTAAACTTAAAATTAGTTAAAATACTTATTTTTAAACTAAAAATATAAGTTTACTTACTGATCTAAATCAGTTTTATAAAAATCACTTGAAAAGCCGATTTTTGACCGTTTTAACGCATAGTTTTGCGTTAAACGTTACTATAATCATCCCAACTCGAAACGACTTAATATTTTAACACAATACATGTTATTTACTGATTACAATAGTATTTATAATCATATTAGTGCAGTTCTTGTATAAGTCACATAAATCATGTGATTTCACGTATTTTACAACTTTTAATGCACCATGTACAACATGCAAAGCTAGCAAACATTATGACAAAGTTATAAGTCACTAAATACTTTAAAATAACACCATTTTAGTGTTTATAATCTGCTCATAACTGATTTTTACTCAATCATATTCAAATCACCTTTTTAAGATCATATATCATCATGCATGTCTAAGTATATGCATCTAATATGTTCATATCACAACTTTATCATCTAATATGATCTCAATACATCGAAACCTTACTAACATCTTATTCTTTCAAATATCATACATAACACTTTAATCCTTCAATCATTCATGTTCATTCATACTCAGATCCTTCACTTTTATGATTACACAACAACTTTGTCATACATGCATACATATATACATATATATACGGCACACATATACACACATATGAACTTTCAAAAGTTCACTTTTCATCATATTTATCATAAATCACATGACCCTTTTTAGAATCTTCTTATATGATACTTTTTCCAACACATGCATGTACTTATCTTTCAAGATTCGACTCAAATAAATCAAAGATCTTTAAACAAAAATCAAAACACAACTAAACACATTCACCTACATATCTTTCGGCCACATATACATACATACACATACACATACACATACCCATTTTTATTTTGTTCAAAACTTATTTGTTTGATAGTCTCAAGTTAATGTTTAGATTCAAGAATCAAGAGAAACTTTTACTATCTTCTTTATCAATATGAATCAAGAACAATGTTTAATGAAATATATTATACATTCAAGATTTTAGATGGTTTTTTGACAAGAACTGGTGATATGAGGCTTGTTCTTGCTTGAAATCACTTTGATTAGCTCTTGATTCTTCATGTTTTGATTTTGAAAATGATATGGTAGTGTGGTAAGGGGTGTTCGGCCAAGAGTTGTTCAAGAGAGAGAGAGAGAGAGAGAAGTGATTTTGAATGTATTCTTGGATTGATGAGTGAATGTGAAGACATAAACAAGGATTAATCATCATGTATCTTCCCTAGGTTGAAAAAGTGTCCTTTGTGCAACATTCAAGAGAATGTGGGCAGCCCACATTGCCGCCCCCATGTCCCTCTCACACAAATATATATATATATATATACATATACATATTATATAATTACTTAAAATTATTACTGAAATAATTACCAGTTGCCTTGACTGGCTGCGTTGACGGTATTTTGTTTCATTCGCGCAGTATCGCGCGGTACGCGCTCAAACTCGAAAAATAGAGTTTCTCAGCGTTTTAAATTATTTTTTTCCACACGGATATGATTAAAATTATTATTCTAATCATAACAGGCCATTTTTAGGATTTTAACACTGATCGGATGGTCACCGGCGTTCGTTTCGCATTTTAAACGTTACGTGATAAGCGTTAGTTTTATCGTTGCCAACATAATTTTTATGCACATATAAAGTTAACAACACATCAAATATCATATATTAACATCACAGTCAGTCACAAATAGTCATGTTACATGTTCACTACACAGATTACTATTGTCCGGTATGGCCTGAGAGGCCGGGTGTCACAGTCTCCCCCTGTTTAGGGAATTTCATCCCCGAAATTCTACTTTACAGGTTTTGTTTTCGCACTCGGTGGGAAGAGGTGAGGATATTTCTGTTGCATTTGGTCCTGTCGCTCCCAGGTGAACTCGGGTCCACGCTTAGAATTCCAACGGACCTTTACCAACTCAATCTTACTCCTCCTGAGTTCCGGGGTTTTCTGATCCAGAACCTCCACTGGTTCTTCGATAAACCTCAGTTTATCGTCCACTCGAACCTCTCCAGGGGGTATAATTAGTGTCTCATCAGACAGACACTTTTTCAGGTTGGAGACATGAAATACGTCATGGACTCCACTCAACTCCTATGGTAACTTGAGCCTATATGCGACTAGTCCAACTCGAGAAACGACTTCGAAGGGACCTATATAGCGCGGGCTCAACTTTCCCCCTTTCCCAAACCTCACAATGCCCTTCCATAGTGATACCTTCATCATAACTCTATCACTAACTTGAAACTCCAGCGGTTTCCTTCGGTTATCTGCATAACTCTTCTGTTGATCCGCGGCAGCTTTCAACCTATTCTTGATCTAGACAACTTTGTCCGTGGTCTCCTGAATAATATCGGGTCTGGTCAAATGTCTCTCGCCGACTTCAGCCTAATAGAGCGGTGATCGATACTTCCTTCCATACAGGGCTTCAAACGGAGCGGCTTTTATGCTGGCGTGGTAATTATTGTTGTAAGAAAACTCTGCCAAGGGAAAATGAGTATCCCAACTTCCACCGAAATCAATCGCACACGCTCTCAGCATATCCTCTAACGTCTAAATGGTCCTTTCGCTCTGACCATCCGTTGGAGGATGATATGCAGTACTCATATCCAAACGATAACCCAATGATTTCTAGAGAGATCGCCAAAATCTGGAGTCAAATCGTCCATCTCTATCCGAAATGATTGACACTGGTACTCCTGACGGGCTACAATCTCGTTAAGGTACAGCTGCGATATCTTCTCCGAATTGTCTGTTTCCTTAAGTGCCAGGAAATGAGCAGACTCTATCAATCGATCCATAATTACCCAAATCATATTGTGTCCACGCGACGTACGGGGTAAATTGGTGTAAAGTCCATCGTAAGATGTTCCCATTTCCACTTAGGAATCTCTGGTTGCTGCAGAAGTCCAGACGTCTTCTGATGCTCAGCCTTAACCTTAGAACACGTCAGACATTTACTCACATAGGCAGCAATGTCTCTCTTCATCTTCGGCCACCAGTAAAACTCCTTAATGTCCTGATATATCTTGGTAGAACCTGGGTGAATGGAATACTTAGATTTATGAGCTTCGTTCATAACCAATTCACGGAGGTTACCTTTAAGCGGAACCCAGACTCGGTTCATGAAGTACATTACTTCATCCGCTTTCAATATCAGTTTACATTCTAAGCCCTTCAAACTTTCTCTTGTCAATCCGACATCCTTCAAAGCTTCTCGCTGTGCATCATGAATTCAATCGGTCAAACTAGTGTGTATGGTCAAACCCAAAGCACGCACACGTAGAGGCTTTTCCTGTTCCTTCATATTGAGCGCATCTGCAACAATGTTTGCCTTCCCCGGGTGATAACGGATATTACATTCATAATCATTGAGTAACTCTACCCAACGTCGTTGTCGCATATTGAGATCTTTCTAATCGAGGATGTGCTGGAGGCTCTTATGGTTCGTGTAAATCGTACACTTCGTGCCATACAAGTAGTGTCTCCAGATCTTTAAAGGAAACACAACAACTCCAAGCTCCAAATCATGTGTTGTGTAATTCTTATCGTGCACTTTCAATTGTCTGGATGCATAGGCTATCACTATGTCTCTTTGCATTAAAACGCATCCAAGACCAAAACGTGAAGCATCACAGTAAACAATGAAATCATCACTTCCCTTAGGAAGAGAAAGAATAGGTGCACTGAAAGCTTTTCCTTCAGTGACTGAAAAGCTTTCTCCTGCTTCTCTGGCCAGTCAAACTTCCTCTCCTTTTGGGTTAATAGCGTCAATGGCTGCGCTATTCTAGAGAAGTTCTCAATGAACCTCCGGTAATACCCAGCAAGCCCTAAGAATTGTCGCACCTCTGACGGAGTCTTTGGCGCTTCCCAATTCTTTATTGCTTCGATCTTAGACGGATCTACATGTATACCTTTCTCATTTATGACATGTTCAAGAAAATGAACTTCTCGAATCCAAAACTCGCATTTAGAGAACTTGGCATACAGCTTCTCTTCCTTCAACAACTCCAAAATCAACCTCAAATGATGCTCATCATCTTCTTTGGTTCGTGAATAAATAAGTATATCGTCGATGAATACTATCACGAATTTTTCCAAGTAGGGTTTCCATACCTTGTTCATGAGATCCATGAACACAGCTGGCACATTAGTTAGACCAAATGGCATGACTAGGAACTCATAATGGCCGTATCGTGTTCGAAAGGATGTCTTTGGTATATCTTCGTCAACAACCTTCAACTGATGATATCCTGATCGCAGATCTATCTTCGAGTAGCTGGATCCCTGAAGCTGGTCAAACAAATCATCAATCCTCGGCAAAGGATACCGATTCTTGATAGTTAACTTGTTCAGCTCCCTGTAATCTATACACATCCTGAATGATCCATCCTTCTTCGTCACGAACAGAACAGGCGCACCGCAAGGCGAATAACTCGGTCGAATGAAACCTTTGTCTAGTAGCTCTTGAAGCTGGTTTGACATTTCTTTCATTTCAGACGGTGCCAATCTATAGGGAGATTTTGCAATTGGTGCAGCACCAGGTACCAGATCGATTCGGAACTCGATCTGTCTCGCAGGGGGTAATCCAGGTAAGTATTCAGGAAAAACTTCTGGATAGTCACGAACAATAGGAATCTCCTCGATCTTCCTACATTCGGCCTTTGTATCCATCGGGTTAACTAAGAATGCAGGATAACCTTTTCGCAACATCTTGAGCATCTTCATAACACTGACAACACTCAACACGCAACTCGAACGATCTCCATGGAAAATTATCGCTTCGCCACCGCCAGGACGAGGTATCCGCACTTGCTTCTCCGAGCAAACAATCTCCGCTTTGTTCTTGGACAGCCAATCCATCCCCACAACTACATCGAAGCTTCCCAACTCCACTGGTAGTAAATCAATACTAAATTTATGATAGCCTAACTGAAAACTACAGTTGCGAACGACTTCGCTAGTCTCTATCAGTTTACCATTTGCTAGTTCTATCGAGTACTTCTTATTTAGCTTACTTGTAGGTCAACACAGGAATGGTTCAAAGTTTTTCGAGACAAAACTCAAGTCAGCTCCAGTATCAAAAAGTACGAACGCGGAATGGTTATTGATAAAAAACATACCAGTGACAACAGCAGTATCGTCATGTGCCTTCCCAGCATTTAGCTCGAACGCTCTACCTCTGGCATTCTGACCTCCCGTCTTAGGACAATCCCTCTTGAAATGTCCTTGTTCCCCGCACTGGAAGCATCCTTCAAGCTTTGTTCCTTCCAAGGTATTTTTGGCAAAGCATTCACGAGTAACATGCCCATTTCTTCCGCATCGGTTACATTTCTTCCGTCCTTCCTCGCGAGTCCTTCTCTCAGATCCGCCTCGACTATCGCTGGTGCTATCCTTTCTAGTACCACTAGAACTTGCTGTATATGCCTTCTTCGAACTACGTTTCCTGTCGCGCTTCTCTTCAGACTCCTTCCTCGAGCTCTCGGACTTGCGCTTCTTTGTAACTTCTGTATTAGTCTCAGAACGCCCCGACCGTTCAGATTTCGCATCTGCTTTGGCCTTGCCCGATGACTTCTTGGTTTCCTCCTTTTTATCAAGACTACCTTTGCGAGCAGCGTCATCGGCTAATGATTTTGCCAATGTAGTAGCCTCTAGATAGGTGGTAGGTTTCGCGGATGTAACC
>JARYGA010045589.1:0-25843 GCA_030545235.1 Helianthus tuberosus | reverse complement strand
ATAAAGGAACGAAGGGGACATATTTCAATATATATGCCTTACAAGTAAATCTTTTTCTTTTATCGTCCATTACAAGTCACCTTATTTTGTATTTTGACTACAATGGCCGGGAGTGGAAACGACACTATTTCGGGTTCGAGTTCATCCAATTTTTTTGGATTTCAATCAGGTTGAACCTGCCAACCCGTAAACACGACCCATTTAGCAATCCTAGTATTTCTATTTTGTGTAAGAAGTCATGCACCTAGTATCGAGTGATGAGTTACTTTCGATTTTATTGATAAGAGAAATTATTATATCTCTTATGTTAGAAAATTAGGATGCTGTGTTAAATGTATTCTCTCCTTTTACAAGTCGTGTAAAAAAGGAGAAGTGGGATGGTGCATGAAAGGGTAGCGTTATTCGACACGTGACATACATTTTTTGTTATTATTTTATATTTAAAAATTATATAAAATCTATTAAATTTATTATTATTCGACACGAACTCAAGCAAGTACGAGGCGTATAGTGGGTAAGCGCTTCGACCTAAGATTCACACAACGCGGCGTCCTCTTCTTTTGTCCATGGAATTGTTGCCGTATTTTCTAATTTTTCGAAGAGAACATGCGAAGAAAGTTGAGAGAAAATGAAGAGAATATGTGAAGAAAATAAGATAAAAATGGTAGAATTGATTTGAATATATAGGAGAAGGTAATAATTTTTTTTTAAATATAACCGTTGGGGGGAAACGACGTTAACGCTTATCAAAATAGTAATGGACAGTCGTAGTTTCATTTGAGGTATGAATGTATACCTCTTACATGTCATTAAGCCCAAATACGCCATCGTTAAAAAATAGACTATTTAAATAAAAATAATAAATATATAAATGCAGATTAACCAAAATGATAAAGAGATTATAACATAAAATAGTATTAAGCCACTGCGTTGCAGTGGTTGTCACAAAACTGTGTTAAGTAGTACCAATATTATACTATTCTCAGCAACCACCAACACCGGAAAAGCACATAAAAACAAAATAAATAAAAACTGGAAAAAATAACGCCGAGCGAAAAGCAGACGTAAAATCTTTGAATCACGCACGCTCGTTGCTGAGAAATTAAACTGAAAAGTAAAATATATAAAAAAAAATAACTAAGTCCATCAAGGACTCGTGTGTTGTACGAACTTGTCAAACGTAGAAAAATAGATGTGACGCTGTAAGTGCAGTATCTGGTGACTGAAGATATCAGTGTTAGACAGAACTGATTGCAACAGTTAAGGGGGAGACTGTAAGTGCAGTTCCTGCAGGGTAACTGTCGCTTATCAGTTCTGGTCAACCAAAGCAGAAGTCCAAGTTAAAGTCAACGATAATGAAGAATTCAATACCACATGAAGACCATGCACTGATCAAGGGGGAGTTTGTTAATGCACTTTGGGTGATAAGTGCATGCTTTCCAATTGTTAGGGTCTTTATTGTACATGTCTTGAAACTTAGTCCAAGGTTTATCCTTGGACAATTTGTCCAAGTTTTTGTCTAAGAACTTTTGTCAGGGGTTTGGTTTTTGTGTAGATTGGTTTGTCTGAGTTTAGTCCCTAGTCTATATATATGTGTTGTATAGGATTAGGGCAAGATAACAAGAACCCTTGAGAAAGCTTGGTGCACCTCTCACAAGATCCCATCCATTCTCAATCCCCTGTGTGAATTCTAGAGAGAGAGGGATACTATGTGTTAGTGAGAGAAAGCTAGGTTTAGATCTTTGTGATCTAAACCAGCTTGTAGATGATGTATACTCCTTTGGTTTGTGTAATCTTTGATGACTGATTCGTTTATAAAGAGATTCATCTTCTACATACTTCTACATCTTGTTCATCTTATGATTGTTCTTCATGTCTTGAATCAAGTGCAATGTTTGATGTTCGTCATCGATCCGGGTCCTTTAACAGTGGTATCAGAGCATGGTTACCGATTCGGAATGGTCTAACCGCCTTCTGAATCACCATTGCTCATGATTTGATGTTTGTTTCCGCCAAACATCTTGAAGACGTGAAGATTTTGGTCCAGATATGAAGAAATTCGAGCTGTGTTGGAGAGAACTGCTGGGTTTTTGGTAGATCTAGGGTTTTGATCTGAAAAAGGCTCTGTTCGGATTTTTTGTATTGGGAGTCCGAGTTTTACAGATATGGATTTGTTCTGAGTTTTAAGATTCCGAGTTGTAACTTGAAAGTTTTAACAGTTCCGAGGTTTCAATTTTCAAGTTTCTTCATAGTTTTAAATTCCGAGTTTTAACAACTTTCAAGTCCGACCTTTCAGTTCCGAATTGTTCATAGCTTTTAAAGTCCGACCTTTCAGCTCCAAGTTGTTCCGAGTTTTTAAAATTTGGAGTTATTAACAGTTCCGAGGTTTCAACTTTCAAGTGTTTAATAGTTCCGAGTTTTAAAAATTCCGAGTTTTAGTAACAGTTCATTCATCAATCCAAGTTTCAAGAGATCAAAGTCAATCTGTTTCAGTTCCAAGTCTATCCGAATTCTTTGTTTTAGCTCCGAGTTTTAATCTTGAATGTTATGAGTTTAAGTCAGTTCCGAGTTTTAAGTTCAGTTCAGGTTCCGAGTTTTGTTTCAGTTCAGTATCCGAGTTTTGTTTCATTCCGAGTTTTACAACTTTAAACTTGTTCCGAGTTTTAAAATTTGGAGTTATTAACAGTTTTGAAACTGTTTGGATTTGTTCCGGGTTTCAACTTTCAACTTGTTCCGAGTTTTAAAATTTGGAGTTATAAATAGTTCCGAGGTTTCAACTTTCGATTCATTCCGAGTTTTAGCTATGGATTTGTTCTGGATCCGAGTTTTAGCTATGGATTTGTTCAGCTATGTTTCAGTTATGGATTTGTTTAAGCTCCAAGTTTTTCAAAGATCTGTGTTATTAACTCCGAGTTTCTAAGCTCCGAGTTTAACAATCTGTGTTTTTCTAAGCTCCAAGTTTCTAACTCCGAGTTTCTAAGCTCCCAGTTTTCCAAAGATCAGGGTTTATATTCAGAGTTTCTACTTCAGGGTTTATATTCAGAGTTTCTACTTCAAGGTATTAATATCTTGTCCGGGTTTGGGCTTTATGATTGGGTTCCACAAGTATCATTCCAGGTTTTATTTAAATCAAAGACTCAGCATTCATTTGATGACTGTTGTGACTCCAGAATAAGTGAGGGTAAAAAAAAAAGGCATGAAAAAGTCAAAATTCCATTTTTCGTAAATGATGAATTTTGATAAGCAGAGTGTTTGGGAAATTTTGGTGATGAAAATCTTTCCGCGGATTTTTGTTCGATAATGGCGGTCCATGGTTATTTACAAGATTCTCGGTGTTGGAATGTGGTTCTTACTAGAGATTCATGTGACATGTTGGGACTAATATCGTGCATCAGAGGTGAAGATAATAATAACTTGGTTGGACTTTGATAGTTTACGAAGAAATAGGGGGAGTAAAAATTTCCCATTTTCTTCGTAAATATAAAGCTTGTGCGTGAAATAGCTCGTGTGTGATGGAGTTTTGTCACGTGTGTTTATGTTATTAATCAAGTGTTGACGTGATGAAGCTGAATTCTCGGTTGACGACTAGTTGAAGATTGAGCCTTATTAAGTTGCTGTTTAGAGTAGAGAAGATTAGTTCAGGTCTCGAAATAATGTGGGGCTTCTTGATTTGAGGGGAAGGTCGGAGATGAAAGCCATCGGGATTCAGCGGATTTGTGAAGATAGGAGATTGATCATGAGGATACATGAGGAGATGAGATCATACATGAAGGGTTGAAGACTTTTGATCAATTTGGTGGATGTACTTTTACAAAGTTCAGTTTGTTATTAACTTATCGAACTGAGCTTCATGTCTTTGTGGAATTTGAAGTGTTCAAGGTTGGGCATTGGAAATCCAATGTTTCTTTCTGCTATCGGTAAGGTTTGAAGATTAATGTATCGAGCGATATTCTTACATGTGGTTGTAGGTCGGTTCGCGTTAACTTGATTCGGGAGTAGTTTGAAGGGGAGGATCTACAGTGTTTGATGTTGGATTCTTCGAGTTTCTCAAAGCGACCTTAAGTGATCGTCAACAAGTCTTTTATTAGAAGATTTGAAGATCGTTGTGCTCTGCCAGAAAGATCAAGTCTCAGCCAAAGTTGAAAGCAGCCATGATATCATCAGTCAAGGGGGAGTCTGTAAGTGCAGTATCTGGTGACTGAAGATATCAGTGTTAGACAGAACTGATTGCAACAGTTAAGGGGGAGACTGTAAGTGCAGTTCCTGCAGGGTAACTGTCGCTTATCAGTTCTGGTCAACCAAAGCAGAAGTCCAAGTTAAAGTCAACGATAATGAAGAATTTAAGACCACATGAAGACCATGCACTGATCAAGGGGGAGTTTGTTAATGCACTTTGGGTGATAAGTGCATGCTTTCCAATTGTTAGGGTCTTTATTGTACATGTCTTGAAACTTAGTCCAAGGTTTATCCTTGGACAATTTGTCCAAGTTTCTGTCTAAGAACTTTTGTCAGGGGTTTGGTTTTTGTGTAGATTGGTTTGTCCGAGTTTAGTCCCTAGTCTATATATATGTCTTGTATAGGATTAGGGCAAGATAACAAGAACCCTTGAGAAAGCTTGGTGCACCTCTCACAAGATCCCATCCATTCTCAATCCCCTGTGTGAATTCTAGAGAGAGAGGGATACTATGTGTTAGTGAGAGAAAGCTAGGTTTAGATCTTTGGGATCTAAACAAGCTTGTAGATGATGTATACTCCTTTGGTTTGTGTAATCTGTGATGACTGATTCATTTATAAAGAGATTCATCTTCTACATACTTCTACATCTTGTTCATCTTATGATTGTTCTTCATGTCTTGAATCAAGTGCAATGTTTGATGTTCGTCATCGATCCAGTGCTTTAACAGACGCGACGGGCCAGTCAAACGGGGAAAAATATACGAAAAAATGTTGAACCTCACACGCACGTTGCAGTGCGTTAACTCACAAAATTTAGAACGAAACGAAAAACTTGAAAAAGATGAAAAATATGGTGAACCAAAATTAAAAATAGAAAATCGTTGAGATTAAATTGCGAAAGATGAAAAACTTTGTGTTAAAAGTAAAAAAAACAAAATGGTCTAAATTATAAAATTGAAGTTATTTATTAATTTGAGATAAAAATAATATTAAAATAAATTTGTTAAATAAATATAAACTAGAATTGCGGCGGTGATTTTTTAGTTATAACTAAGTCGATCTAGAACTTGCACGTTATGTTAAACCTGTCAAACGGGAAAAAATAGACAATTTAAAAAGGTTCACCAACACATGTACGTTGCGTCGTGTTAACTCGCAAAGTTAGAACGAAACGTAAAAATGTTAAACCAAAGACGCACGTTGCTATGTGTTAAGTCACAAAATTTAGAACCAAGCATTAAGCGAAAAATTTGCGGAAAATGAAAACTATAAAGGACCAAAGATGAAAGTAATAAAAGTTGTGAGGATAGATTGCAAAAGATAAAAAGTTTTGGGTTAAAAGTAAAAAAAAAAAAAAAAACAAATAGTTTTAGGTTAAAAGTAATTTATGTAATACTTTTGGGTGAAAAGTAAAAACAATCAATTTTTTTTTGGAAAACCTCCAAGCCAATGTTACAACAACCACATGCATAACCACTTTTTCTTTGAAAACCACACAAAGCACACTCCACGTTGCGTTGGGGCATAAAACGGTGTCAAATAGTACTAATGCCACACAACCGTCATCGACCACTAACATTGACTCGACCTAGGATCTGCGTGTTGCAACGAACCTGTCAAACACAAAAAAATAGAGGTAAAAACGTTGAACCACACATGCACGTTGCGTCGTGTTAACTTGCAAAATTTGAAACAAAACATAAAAAAGCTGAACCACACTCGTACGTTGCGTCGTATTAACTCGAAAAAATTAGAACTATACGTAAAACGAAAATTTGCGAAAGATGAAAAGTATAAGTGAAAAAAGTTGTGAAATTAAATTGCAAATAATGAAAAGTTTTGGGTTAAAGTTAAAATAACAAATTATGTAGGGTTAAAATTGTTAAATGTAAAAACCTTTAAGTTAAAAGTAAAAAATCAAGTTTTTGTTTTTTTGAAAAATTCCCAAATCACAATGTACAACTTTATTTGCATATTTTTGTTGCTAATTTATAATATATAATAAAATTTAAGAAGTTGAAGCAGATAATTATTATTATAATATAAGTTGGAGAGAAAAATTCCCGGATAGTCCCTGTGGTTTGGCCTTTTTTCACCTATAGTCCCTATCTTTCTAAAACGACCCGGATAGTCCCTGTGGTTTTCCGTTTTGTTCTCGGATAGTCCCTGGGTCTAACTTCAGTTACTTTTCTCTGTTAAGTGGGTGTTGAAATGACCAAAATACCCTTTCCTTAAAAGGCCAAACCATAGGGACTATCCGGGCATTTTTCTCTATAAGATATTATTATTCAACTAAATCACAAATTACATTTCAGCCCCTTTCTTCCTGTACAAGCTTCCCCTCAAGTCAGGCCACCACACTCCACCACTAAAACCAACCATCAAGTGCACCGCCGATTCCAATATCACCTACACAAATGGAGATTGATCCACCAAACTCAACGCCTGAAGCTGAACAAACTGTAACAATCATCAAGGATGACGATCTCTTCAACGCCGCCGGTAACGGCGACGTTTCATACTTCAAATCCTTATCTCAGCTGCAGCTGCTCCGTTCTCTCACTCTCCGCAACGAAGATCGCCGATCGCTACTTCACGTTGCCGTTTCTTCACGCCACACAGAGGTTATTCTTCCTCTTACTTAATTTGTTTTACTTTTCCACTTTGTATTTTGCTATTGACGATAACACCCAAATCGTCTTCACTGTGATGATCAACGTTGACAACGAAGATGATGTACAGTGATCGATGTTTACGACGGTGATGAGGATGGTGATGAACGACAGCAGGAGAAGGAAGATGGGTTTGCAGGTTGCGGTGAAGGTCGCCGGAGAAGATGACCGGAGACGATGAAGGAGGTGGTGGTCGCCGGAGAATGGTGGTGAGCAGTGACGGTGAATGGAGGTGATGACTCGGTTCGGTGATCGGAGGAGGCCGTCAGAGTAGGTGATTGAACGGTGGTTGTAAGATGTTTAAAGAGGAATGAGATTGAGTTGCAGGTTTTACATTTTACGGAAGGATGAAGGAAGAAGATGTTTGATTTCTAATGAACTCAGAAGGAGATCTAGGATGAAAAGTTGTTTGATTGCGGATGATTGCGGAAGATGTCGGATGCTACTGCAACATCTCGGATGATGAAGAAGAACAATATCAGTTGATTTCGGATGAGGTGTTATGATTACGGATGAAATGATGTACTATTACGAATGATTCCTGAAAGTATGAAAAGGTCTGACTTTAATCTACAAATGGATTCACAGCCCTAATCTTGATTTTTTTCATTTTGATGAATTGTGATGAATTGTGATGGAGATTTGATTTAGGAACAATTTAATACCATGTTGATAAAGTGGTGCTGGATGATATGACGGTGGTGGATATTGAAAAGTTCACCGGAAAGGCGGCGGTGCCGGAATAACTCGCCTTCAAGATTTAAAGTCGCCGGAAATTAATTTCGCCGGAAAAGTTCGCCGGAAAGTGTGGTGGTGGGGTTTTTCTCTAAAAATGTAGAAGATGCCCGGATAGTCCCTGTGGTTTGGCCTTTTAAGGAAAGGGTATTTTGGTCATTTCAACACTCACTTAACAGAGAAAAGTAACTGAAGTTAGACCCAGGTACTATCCGAGAACAAAACGGAAAACCACAGGGACTATCCGGGTCGTTTTAGAAAGATAGGGACTATAGGTGGAAAAATGCCAAACCACAGGGACTATCTGGGCATTTTTCTCTAAGTTGGATGATCTATAAATATACCCTTCATTATATACCTTATCGTCAAAGAAAACCCCCCTTTAACAGTTTTACCTCACGTTGAACTTTGAACATTATGACCGGAAGTGGAACCGACGCGCCGGCGATCGGCATCGATCTCGGAACAACGTACTCTTGTGTGGCCGTATGGAAGCACAATCGGATTGAGATCATCCCTAACGATCAAGGAAACTGAACCACACCGTCTGCTGTTGCTTTCGTTGACGGAGAGCGTATAATCGGCGATGGCGCCAAAAATCAAGTAGCCATGAACCCTGCTAACACCGTTTTTGGTCAGTCTACTTGTTCTTTTTTCTAGCTTGTACGGTTATTTTATTGTATGTTGATCATTGAAATGAGATATAAAATCGGTGCAATAATCTGTAAGAAATGCACCTCAACCAAGTTTATAGAGGCTTTGATCATTGTTGTTATTGGATGATTTTTCAAGCAGTTAGTTATATTTAAGGTTTTCGGGCTAGGGTTAGGGTTTAGGTTTAATTTTATCAGTTGTTACTGTCGAATACTCAACCTCCGGCTGACGTTAGTTAGATCTTCGGTGATGTCAAGAGCTCTGATCCTTGCTTGCTACAAAAGAATAAACCGTTAGCCTCGTCACGGGGGACCCCGGGAGGGGGATCCGTGACCAAGCTCCGGCGTGAGAGTAAGTAAACTTGCCGGGAATGAGAGGAGTTTCTTCCGATGAGTATAGTCACCGGAAGATTTCCCTTTTGGTGTGAATCTTATTGATGTGTAGTAAATGTGAGAATATTGGTCGGAAGTTAATGTGGAGAGTAAATGAAGGTGTAATAAATGAGAGTGAACCGGAGATCATATCTGCCTTTGTTCTCTTTTGTGTTTGCTCTTATATAACAGCTTAGCCTTATCACATTAGATATTTTTCCCATGTGATCCAACGGTTTCTAGAGGTTATCGGGAGGTGCAGACACGTGTCTGACCCCCAGCGGCGAGATGTCTTCCCCATTTAATGCTTCGGCCGGAGAAGTACAGTATTCTCAGGCGAGATCCCATTTTTATCGCTCATTAAATGAGACCTGTACTTCTACTGAGTTGTTTTCCCGCTCATAACAAAAGGGAAGGAAACTTAATGGGCAAGGTGACCTCTTCTGATGGGCCTTTTTTTATAATTGGGCTTCCTAGAGATAGTCCAGAGCGGGTAAAGTGGGCCTACCCACTGGCCCGTCGTCAAGTCATCTTTAGTCCCTGGTTCTGAGACCCGAGGCTCATGATCCGGGGCTGAATCACAACTGCTTGAGAGAGGTGGTTTTTTCCTTTGATGGGCCCACCCCGGATCAGTTATCACCTGCCGTTCCCAATAATGATGACATCGCCGAATAACTGTTAGCGGGAGTTAATCCTTTAACAACACGTGCCCATTTTTGAATTTTGAAGAGACCGCTGATGTGACGGTTTCTTGTATGTCAGCGGCGTCTCTTTAAAACCCTTACTTGGCCTTTCGGATTTTCCATTCAGACTTTCCAACCCTCTCTTCTTCTCTGTAACTACTCCCCTGTATTATCATTTCTTACAACCATGAGTCGCGGTGGCCGATCTTCAATAAGGTCTGTGTTGACGGCGAAGGACTTGAGATCCTTCGTTGAGGCATATAACATCCCGGATCGCTTTTCTCCCTCCTTGCCTGGCCCTAGTGAGTCGGCAGAATGTACGCCGGACAGGATACCTATTTACACCCTTGCCTTTTCTTCCTGTGGGGTCCGATACCCTCTCTCTGCTTTCAAGGTTTCTCTGCTCCGTCACTTCGGCGTTCACTTCTCACAGGTTCATCCTTTAGGGTTAATGAGGGTGGTTCATTTTGAACTGTCTTGTGCCGCCATCTCAGGGGAGCCCTCTGTTCCTCTGTTTTGCATGTTTTACCGGCTTATTTCCGACGGAGACTGGTTCACATTCGCGAAACGACAGAACAACGTTTCAAGGCCCTGTTACAGTTTTATGCCCACTTCTACTTATCCAAAAGATTGGAAGTGTAGATTCATCTTTGTTTCAGCCGCTATGTTGCCGGATTCCCCTTCGCCAAAGGATCTTGACGCTGCTATCGAGGACACCATTCCCACCCTTTCTGCAGCCGAGACTGTTCAGTGGAAGAAGATGTGTGATAACCCAACGAGGGCGTTCACTTTCTCCGAGGGGATGCTTGCTATGGGGGGGCTAAGTCCCTCTTATCCAGTCCGCCCCAGGGCTTTTTTCGGCAAGAAAGGTACCCTTTTTGTTCTTGGTTTGCTTCTTACATCCATTCTTCTTTTGTGTCTTTGGGAATCCCGTAGTCATCTTTAGTGTCTTCTTTTTTGTGCAGAGATGACCTTGTGGAGGCTTCTTCAGGGTGATTCCAAGGACGTAAAGTATGTGGTTGATAATGAAGTCCATCCCAGGCTGAATGTGGGAGTGCAGGTTACCGGGGGATCCGTCCAGGCAGGAGGTTCTGCCACCCTGGGTGGTGATGAGGAAAACCCTTCCGGGGAGGAGGAGAGTTCTCCCGACTTTCCTCCTGTTCATCCTTCTGGTCAAAGTGACGACGAAGATGTGGAGATAAAGTTGGTTCGTAAGAGGAGGTCTGCTAGCCCCCAACCACATCCTGCACCTCGTAGCATCCGCCAGAGGCTTCGTAGTGCCAGTGGCCAGAAGCTTCCCCCTTCCTCTAGAGCCGTTTCTGATCTTCCTCCTGCTGGGGTCAAAGGTTCCTTGTCTAAGCACTTGAAGTCCCCAAGCTTAGTGAGTGCTCCTTTGTTGGTAAGCTTTCTTTTCTCCTGTTTTTCCTTTGTCTTTCTGTGTAGTTCCTGATTGCTTCTTTTCTTACTTCTTAGGGGAGTTCCTTGGAGCCTATAGAAATTCCTACTGGTCCCTCTCCTTCCCGCATCCGGGACAAGGCCTCTGAGGTGGGAGTGGCTCGCTTTTCCTCAGCTTTCGAACTTTCTCCCCCACATGCTACCGGGACTAGCAAGCCCACTGCCCTTGAAGGCCCTGTTCATCGATCCCCTCTTGCCCCTTTGTTTGCCGACGCCCTCCCCTTTACTTATGTCCCTAAGTGGAAGGTAACTAATTCTTCCATTATAGGGACTCCTGAAGCTGCCAGGGACTTTCTGAACCATGCTGTCCCTCCCTCACATAAATTTGTAAACTCCGCCCTGAGGGATGATCTTTTTGACGATCAATACAGTATGTCCTTGTGTGAGAGCTTTTTCAGGGGTGCTGGGATGTTGCAAAGGGTTGATGATCTGAGGAAGGCGAACGAAGGGCTTAAGGCTGAGCTTAAGGCTTCCCAGTCGGTTGTTGCTGGGCTTAGGAGCCGGGTGGTTGATGCTGAGAGGAGATTACAGGAGGAGAAGGTGCATAGTCTTCTCCCCCCCCCCCTTTTTTTTATACATACTCACTGATTTTTTGTTT
Organism: Helianthus tuberosus; assembly: GCA_030545235.1. NCBI lineage: Eukaryota > Viridiplantae > Streptophyta > Magnoliopsida > Asterales > Asteraceae > Helianthus > Helianthus tuberosus. The sequence continues at coordinate 14,499 of JARYGA010045589.1, read as the reverse complement.
AGGGAGCTGGGGCTATGCTTGAGAGGAAGGAACGGGCTTGGGAGTGGGAGATGTCATCATTGGTTGAGGAGAAGGAAGAGCTTGCTGCTGAGCTGAGGCATTTGAAGGAGGTTGGCTCCGTTTCCCAGGAGCAGCTCGACACCATTTACGCGGACTATGGAGTAACTTCCGATGATAATCAACGATTGGCGGGGGAGAAACATTGGTTGATTACTGAAGGTTTTGGGGCTTTTCTCACTGCTGTTTCTCAATCGGAGGACTTTAAAAGCGGTTTGGAGGCAGTGTATAGGGCCTATAGGGATGTTGGGTACCAGTCGGGGTTGAAAGATGGCTACAAATACTCTGCTCAAGGCTTGGATAGGAAAGAGACTCCTCTGTATGACTCCAAGGTTAAGAAGAAGCTGTCCAAGCTGAATGAGGAGTTTGGGCAAAAGACCCCGGCCATCCTTGAGAAAATCCTGGAGCATCCCTTGATTTCTATTGATGAATTGAAGACCCTGTTTTCCTCTACCAGTCCTTCATCTCCGCCATCTCTTTCCGGGGGTGATCCCCAATGAATTCCAAACATTTGATACATTTCGATATGGTTGTAATAACTTTAACTTACTTTTAGGATACTTGTGTGTTTTGTCTGACTATCTTGGGTGGTCTTTAGTGTTGGGGACCACTTCGACCTTTAACCGTATGGCTTATAGTTATGTATAGCCTTTTTGCTTTGTAGCCTGTTTCTTGCCTGTTTTGCTTTTGCATGGGTTCTTTCCGGAGGCCAACTTGGTGATTCCCTGGGGATTTTTAGGCTATTTTAGCGAGGAGCTATGTTTTTGTTTTACCTTGCTGTGTTTGCAATTTTGTATATTGCTAATTTTTGCCCAAGTTGTTAGGGCTTTTCTTTGTATATGTATTTTGTAGTAAATAAAGCAGATTCCCTTTCGTAGTTTTGTACATGTGGGTGTGTTTGCATTATTTGTTTTTTGTTTTTGTTGTTTGCTTCGTTAAACTGTGATTGTCTGTTCGAGGCCAATCGGTGGACAAGTTTATAACGTGGTGCTATGTTTTTAACTTGTTTTTGTCCGTTTTAGGTTAGCTAGACCTTTACTAGCCCCACGGCCGGGCTTTTGGGCATGCTCTGAATGCCATATACACGTGTGTTTATTTGTTCTAGTTTTGGATTTAATGGTGTCCCTAGGCACGTCTGCCCAGGTATAATTGTCCATTGTTTTCTCAAAATGGGACGCTTTTCGTCCGTCTTTCATTTAACCTTTGGGGGTTTATACCTCCCGTCATAGATTGTTTACAAAAGGTTCATTCTTTTGGGGGAAGGCCCCCGTACACATAGTTATTTATTACAAAAGTGGCTCTTGGCCGTTTTCCTTGGGGGTACACCCCTTACATGTAATACTTCCTGAGCTGCATGAGGTTCCAGGTCCTGGGAACCTCCTTGCCTTCTAGTGTTTCCAATTTGCAAGTCCCTTTGCCATTCGCCCACGTGACTCTATAGGGTCCTTCCCAGTTGGGGCCTAGCTTCCCGTTGTTTTCTTGCAGACTAGCCTCGTTGGCCCTAAGAACTAGGTCCCCTGGGACGATGTTGAGCTTCTTCATCCTGGCGTTGTAATAACTTCCCAGGAGCTTTTTGTATTGGGCCTCCTTAACTGCTGCTATTTCCCTTCTTTCCTCCAACAAGTTTAGGTTCATCCTGAGATCTTGCTCATTCTCCTCATCCCGAAGCTTCATTCGGGCAGTTGGGGATCCGATCTCAGCAGGGATGACAGCCTCCGTCCCATAGGTAAGGCTGAACGGGGTTTCCCCGTTGCAACTTTTGGGGGTGGTTCTGTATGCCCATAATACAAATGGAAGTTCTTCCAGCCAGCCTTTCTGTTTCCTCCCAAGCCTGCCCTTCATTCCTTTGATGACGCTTTGGTTAGCTCTCTCTACTAACCCGTTACTCTGGGCATAAGTAACGGAAGTAAACACTTGCTGGATCCGCATCTGCTCGCACCATGGTTTGAAGGGTTTCCCAGCAAACTGGACCCCGTTGTCACTCACCAGCTCCTTTGGAACCCCATACCTGCATATGATGTTATCCAGTACGAACCTTCTCATTTGGTCTCCAGTAATTTTTGCCAAGGGCTTCGCTTCAATCCATTTAGTGAAATAGTCGATGGCTACCACCACGTATTTGACCCCTCCTGGGCCCTACGGGAAAGGCCCAATTATGTCGATGGCCCACTTCTGGAAGGGCCATGACGTTGAAACTGGTACCATGGGGTGCTTGTGCCGGTGGGTCATCGGTGCATGCACTTGGCAGTTGTCACACTTCTTGATTTCCTCAGATGCCATCTCGTACATCCGTGGCCAGTAAAACCCCGCATTCATTGCCTTTCTTACTATCGTTCTTGGTCCCGAGTGCATTCCGCAAATCCCCTCATGCATTTCCCTAACCACATATTCGGCTTCCTCCGTGTCAACACATTTCAGGGACGGGCCCAGATATGATCTCCAGTATAGCTCCCCTTCGATCAGTTCATACTGTAGGGCCCTGACCCTTACCTTTCGGGCAGCCCACTCCCCCTCAGGTAGGGTTCCATCCCGGAGGAATCTGACTATTGGGGTCATCCATGTTTCTTGAGGACTTTCGACCGTGGCAACCTCTGCTATGTTAAGGGAGGAGGACGTTAGGACCTCCACTTTGACTTCTTTTGCAAGGTGGTCAAATGCTACCGAGGCTAATTTGCTAAGTGCATCAGATTTCCTGTTCCTTCCGCGAGGGATGTACTCCAGCTTGAAAGTTTTGAATGCCTTAGCCGTCTCCTTAACTTTCCCCACGTATCGAGCCATGATACTATCCTTAGCTTCATATTCCCCTTGGTACTGTTTTACGACTAGCTGCGAATCAGTGCAGGCTTCTACGTGTTTTGCTTTCATTTTTTGTGCCAGCCTCATCCCTGCTAGGAGGGCTTCGTACTCTGCGGTATTGTTGGTGTTTTCGAAATCTAGCCTTACAGCATATGTCAGTTCAACCCCCTCAGGGCTTATCAGTGTGATTCCGGCTCCGCTTCCCTCTTCACTGGATGCTCCATCGGTAAGCAACTTCCATACCGCCTCATCTTCTTTCTCCCTTTCTTCTTTCTCTAAAGCTTCCCACTTCAATAGTTCTCTTTCTTCGTCCTCAGGGACTTCTTCTAAGAAATCGGCCAGTATCTGTCCCTTCATGGCTGTCCTGGGCTTAAACTCCAGAGAGTGTTCCCCTAATTCCACAGCCCACTTAGCTAGCCGTCCAGACAACTCCGGCCTCCTGAGTACCTTCTGAAGGGGCTGATCAGTCATTAAGGTGATCTTGTGCCCTTGGAAATACCTCCTAAGTCTTCGGGATGCGAAGACAAGAGCTAATGCGAGTTTCTCCAAAGGCATGTACCGTTCCTCAGGTCCTTTGAGCGTTCTGCTGATGAAGTATATGGGGATCTGTCTCCCCTCCCGCTCTACCATCATGACCGCACTTATGGTCGTTTTTGAGGCGGATAGATATAGGAGCAATGGGTCCCCGGGTACTGGGGTGGCTAGCATTGGGAGTTTGCAGATGTATGCTTTCATTTCTTGGAAGGCTGCCTCAGCCTCCGCGGTCCATTTGAACTTGTTTGTTTGGAGGCAGTCTTTCATTACCTTCATAAAAGGAAGGGTCTTGTCAGCCACCTTTGATAAGAAACGGTTTAACGCTATCAGTCTTCCGTTTAGTTGCTGGATGTCCTTCATGGACCTGGGGGATCGCATCTCAGCTACCGCTTGGGTTTTCTCCGGGTTTGCCTTGATCCCGCCCTTGGTGACCACTACCCCCAGGAAATTCCCATCCTCTACTCCAAAACAGCACTTCCCAGGGTTTGACTTCATGTTTACGTCCTGCATAGTGTGGAGAGTCTCGGCTATATCGTTTATCAAGGCCGTCTCCGTCAAGCTTTTGATGACAATATCGTCGACGTATACCTCCAAGTTCCTTCCTCGTTGCTCCCTAAACAGGCTGTTCATAAACCTCTGGTATGTGGCCCCAGCGTTCTTGAGGCCGAAGGGCATCTTGGTGTAGCAGAACGTCCCTTCGTCTGTGATGAAGGCGGTTTTCTCCTCGTCTTCTATTGACATCTGAATTTGGTGGTACCCTTTGTAGGCGTCCAGGAAGCACTTCAGGGGGTACTGAGACAAGGAGTCCACTTGGGTGTCTATCTCCGGAAGAGGATAACAGTCCTTGGGACATGCTTTGTTGAGGTCTTGGAAATCGATGCACATCCTCCATCCTCCGTCTTTTTTCTGAACCATGACCGGGTTGGCAACCCAGGACGGGTATTTGACTTCCCTGACTATCCCCGCTCTAAGCAGCTTCCGAGTTTCTTCACAAGCAGCCCTTCTTTTATTGGGTCCCATACTCCGCTTCTTTTGTTTTACTGGTTTTGCCCATGTAAAGGTGTTAAGTCGGTGCTCCGTTAGGCTCCTTGGGACCCCCGTCATGTCTCCATGTTGAAATGCAAACACCTCTATGTTATGGAGGAGCAACTCCTTCAGGGCACTCTTACATTTGTCACTCAAGTGACTCCCCACCTTGACTGTCTGTTCTGGGAACCTATCACAGAGGACCCATTCTTCCACCTTCTTTCCCTGGGGTTTCCCTGGTTCTTCTTCTTTGGATACGGAAGAAACTACCTCGTAGGCGGACTTAACCCATGCGAGACCTTTTGGCGTTTGGAATACCAAAGCTCCGTGGGGGGTAGAGGCCTGTGCCTGCAGATCACCAATTCCGGGTCTTCCCAAGATTGCATTGTACTTAGAGGGTGCCCTGACTACCGTGAAGGTCAGATCTATCGTCCGGACCCGATCCCCTACGCCGACTGTGAATGGGATCCTGATTTTTCCCAGGGGATGTGACACACTGTTGTTGAATCCTACCAATGGGATTGAATCTTCCTCCAACCTATCCCTTATGTCCCTGTCGAACCTAAGAAAGCAGTGTTCGTATATTACCTTAACGCCTGACCCTCCGTCCACATGTATCCTAGACACCTTGTGTCCAGCTATCACAGCTGAGATGTTCAGCGGGAGTCGTTGCACCTCGCTTTCTTCTAAATACGGCATGAGGATGGGAGCTTTCATGCAGTTCGGGGAGCCTAGGATTCTGGCCTTTACACTTCGGGTGGTATCAAACTCATTTCTCCTTCTAATCATATCAACGTCTGCCCTCCCCGGCTCCCGTGCATCTCTTCCCTTGCGATCCCCTCCCCCCTCCTTGATTTCCTTGACCAAATGGGCCAGTCTCCCCGTTTTCACCGCAGCCTCTATTTCTCTTTTGAGGTACATACAGTCGTCGGTTTTGTGCCCAAAACCTTTGTGGAATTCACAGTATTCGTTTGGTTGTGCCTTTGGTCCCGGTTTTATGGGAGGTGGTCTTGGGAAGGAATTCTTTACCCTCTCCGTGGCTAGTATCTCACTTGGGGTCTTAATGAGAGGAGTGAAGCTATCAGGATACGGAGGGGGACCTCTCCCTCGGGGTCTATAGGGAGAGTATGAGGGCCTTACCCTGTCATGTAACATTCTATCAAAGGCAGGTTTCCGGGAATAAGGTGTACCTTTGTCAGCAGGTCTTGCGGCCGGGGCAATCCTCCGAGGCGTGTCATCCGTCTCCTTTGCTTTGCTGACCGTGTCCTTTCCCCGGACAAAGGCCCGGACTCTGTCCATAAGATTGTCAAAGGAGGATGGGAACTCCTCTCCCAGCTTTTCACATAGCTGTGCATGTTTCAGCCCATTTATGAAACCACTAATCTTCATGACCTCCGGGACGTCCTTGATGTTCATACTCTCTTTAACAAACCTCTCCATGTATTGGTCTATTCGCTCGTTATCTCTTTGTCTGATATGAAGGATTTCGTTCGGATTTTTGACCACCTTCCTCTGTTGGCCAAAGTTCCTGAGGAATTTCTCACTCAGTTCTTCATAGCTGTCAATACTCCCTGGGGGGAGGCTATCAAACCAAAGCCGGGCTCCTTCCGTTAGGGTTTGTACAAACATGTGGCACCACACTGGCATAGGCCACCTTCCTAGCTGCCCCGCTCCTCTGAAGGCATGCAGGTGATCTTCTGGATCTCTCGTTCCATCATATCGATCGAAACCTGGTGGTAGTTTTGTCTTGGGAGGCATAGGTGCTTCTGAGATTCTTCTTGTGAACTTTGAGACCTCGGCCAAATCTCGTGGCAAGTATGGTTGGTCCAAAGCGTTGTCATCAGAGTTGTCTCTCCCTTTTTCTTTGCCCCTGGACTTCTGGCCTGTGATTAAATCCTCCCTTTCTTCAGAGGACATCTGCCTTAGGGCAGACATAAATGTTTCCAGCTGGTCACCATTGTTGTTCTTGTTGTGAAGGTTCGTTCCTTCCTGGCTGGAGGGTGTGTCAAAAGAAAGTATGGCCCTGAGGCTGTCGAGTCTTTCCTGTCTCTTTAAGTCTTCAAGACACTTGGTTAACCTTTCCCTGTGCATGGCCACAAAATCAGGAGTGATATGTTCCGTTTCCCTCAGATTTCCTACCTGATTCCCGTTATCTTCTTCATAAGTAATATCCTCTACAGTGACTTTATCCAAGTCGTTTTGTGCCGTCTGAGTGACATGTGAATTATGTGGGGTTGCCATGTTGTTTTTGACAGGATAAGCTGCTCTCTGGACCTCGAGTGTTTGTGTGGGAACACCGGTCAGGCTGATGTCCCACAGATGGCGCCAATGTCGAATACCCAACCTCCGGCTAACGTTAGTTAGATCTTCGGTGACGTCAAGAGCTCTGATCCTTGCTTGCTACAAAAGAATAAACCGTTAGCCTCGTCACGGGGGACCCCGGGAGGGGGATCCGTGACCAAGCTCCGGCGTGAGAGTAAGTAAACTTGCCGGGAATGAGAGGAGTTTCTTCCGATGAGTATAGTCACCGGAAGATTTCCCTTTTGGTGTGAATCTTATTGATGTGTAGTAAATGTGAGAATATTGGTCGGAAGTTAATGTGGAGAGTAAATGAAGGTGTAATAAATGAGAGTGAATCGGAGATCATACCTGCCTTTGTTCTCTTTTGTGTTTGCTCTTATATAACAGCTTAGCCTTATCACATTAGATATTTTTCCCATGTGATCCAACGGTTTCTAGAGGTTATCGGGAGGTGCAGACACGTGTCTGACCCCCAGCGGCGAGATGTCTTCCCCATTTAATGCTTCGGCCGGAGAAGTACAGTATTCTCAGGCGAGATCCCATTCTTATCGCTCATTAAATGAGACCTGTACTTCTACTGAGTTGTTTTCCCGCTCATAACAAAAGGGAAGGAAACTTAATGGGCAAGGTGACCTCTTCTGATGGGCCTTTTTTTATAATTGGGCTTCCTAGAGATAGTCCAGAGCGGGTAAAGTGGGCCTACCCACTGGCCCGTCGTCAGTTACTATCACTGCTAACAGTGATGACATAATTATGTTAGCTTCTTAGGTGCTCGGTTAGCTACTTGAATTTTGTATCTGCTGCTTAGTTTGTTTTTACTTTTCTTTTGGCTTATGACTAATTAATCATGGATTTTCCAGATTCTAAGAGGTTGATTGGAAGAAAGTTCAGTGATTCCGAAGTGCAGAAAGACGTCAAGTTGTGGCCTTTCAAGGTTATCAAAGAGCCTTCCGACACCCCGAAGATTGTGGTCACTCACAATGGTCAAAAGAAGGAATTTTTGGCTGAACAAATTTCTTCAATGATTCTTGGCAAGATGAAAGAAACTGCTGAGGCGTACATTGGAAAAGTTGTGAAAAAGGTTGTGATAACCGTCCCTGCTTATTTCAATGATTCGCAGCGTAAAGCTACCAAGGTTGCTGGTACTATTGCTGGATTAAATGTCATTCGTATGATCAATGAGCCTACAGCTGCTGCAATCGCGTATGGACTAGACAATGAGTCTGATATTGTTGGCAAGATAAATGTGCTCGTCTTTGATTTGGGCGGTGGTACTTTTGATGTTTCTGTAATGACTATCGAGAAAGGGGGTATATTTGAGGTGAAAGCTGTTGGTGGTGACACTCATTTGGGAGGTCAGGATTTTGATAACCGAATGGTGGATCATTGTGTCCTGGAATTCAAGAGGAGATGGAATAAGGACTTGAGTGGAAATCAACGGGCATTGGGGAGGTTGAGATTTGCTTGTGAGAAAGCAAAAAGGATTCTGTCATGCACTACTCGGACATCACTTGATTTAGACGGCTTGCATGAAGGGATTGATTTTTCTTTGAAATTTACTCGAGCTAAATTTGAAGAGCTGAACATGGGTTCATTTAATAAGTGCTTCGAGACTTTGAAGAAATGTTTAGGTGATGCTAAGATGGAGAAATCATGTGTAGAACAAGTGATTCTTGTTGGTGGGTCAACTAGGATACCAAAGGTCCAACATATGCTCCGAGATTTTTTTGATGGCAGAGATTTATGCAAAAGTGTGAACCCTGATGAGGCTGTTGCGTATGGTGCGGCCATTATGGCTGCAAAGGTAAGTGGTAGCGGTGACAAGAGTGTTAAAGATGTTTTGCTACATGATGTCACTCCTTTATCTCTTGGTGTAAATGTAAGAGGAGGTGTATTAAATATTGTGATCCCGAGAAACACTCCAATACCTACAAGTAATGCCAAAGAATACCATACAACTAAGGATAACCAATCTTGTATGAGTGTTATGGTGTATCAAGGTGAAAGATCAAAATCCACTGACAACCATTTGTTGGGCGAGTTCGAAATTTCTGGATTACCTCCTGCTCCCAAAGGAGTCTCTAAAGTTATGAAATGCCTTGAAATAGATGCCAACGGTATCCTCACAGTCACCGCCTCTATAATATTGTAGGTCCGGCTAGGGGAGGATCTAGTCGCCTAATCCTTGTTGTCAAACACGCCCGGTTGTGCGGAATCCAACCGGAGATGCAAACCGAGATCGAACACGACAAGAACACGAGATGAACACCGAGACTCAACGATTAACACCAATGTATTAATACGTATGAAAAGTCAATTACAAATCAATGTTTACAAAACAATCTTTGCAAACTCTCTCTTGAATCTCTCGGGTTCTTCTCTTGTGCGGTTCTGCTTTTGTCTCTCTTTCTGTTCTTGTGTCTGCCTCCTCTACCGAAATCACACTGTATTTCGGTATATATATGAGGTCTTCACTTGTGCGATTGGGTATGGGTTCGGCCCATGTAAGTAATAAAGGCCCAACATGCATTCTCTAAAATTTGATTGGCCCAAGCTTGTTGTATCATGCATTCTTTACGTGAATTTCAATGGCAGCCATTTCTAATTGCATTTGGTCAAAGTTGTGACATCATCATGACATCATCATGATGATGTCATGATGATGTGTCAAGCGGGAAACGACTCACGGCGCTCCGTGCTTCGCGTGACGAACTCTGGGACGCATGACGGAGGAATGTCATGACGTCGGGCTTGAGCCGAACCTAACCGGGTCGAACCGAACCAAGTCGCGTCGAGTCGAGTCGCGTCCACATATATGTATCAACAAACTCCCCCTTGGACGCTACTCGCGAGATTCGCCTTTCTTGTCTTCTATGTCGGAGGATCTTCAAAGTCTTCACGCGTTGTAAGTAGAAAGTGTATCAACAAACTCCCTTTTCATTTAGGTAGTGTGTCAATAAACTCCCCCTTAAAATGAACTCTCCAATGAGTTATGCTCGTGAATCTTTTGACTTGTCAATTCTTCAGATCCTTGTGGTGTTGATGAAGGGTCAGCGGCAACTCGATCATTTTATACTTTGAGTGCCTCCACTTCGTGTCTTCATTCCAAAGCTTGTCATCGAACATGTTCTCCTGGCCTTTAGCATCTGCACATGCAAGAAAGCTAAACGCATAATGAGAACAACCGCTTGGAATATAGTTAACATTTAAACAAACGACACATATGAGATCAAATCTCAATCAAACACCAACCGACAACAGTTTGAAAGTTTAGAAAATGTACAATTTTAGTCCTTTAACTTTCAAAACTTGTTAACTTCGACAGTTTATGAAGGTGCAATTGATTTCCGGCTTACGATCGGGATTTTGGGTAGGATAGACTCGAGTTCCAACATCAGTCAATCAAAAATAAACTAGAAGCAAAATCTTTTTGGATTTTATAAAGTTTTATATTAAAACACACCTAAAATCTTTTTGAAATTTTTCATTTTTCAAATGTAAAGACGGAAAGGAATAAATAAATATATACACGATGCATAAACTGAAAACAATAAATAAATATCTACAGACATTCTTTTTGCGAGTTTCGAGGGTAAGAGAATCATATCAGTGTACGGTCATGCCAAAAGGCTCTTTTTGTTCAATTAGTTAACATTAAGATAAGCATCCTATAACAATTATCGGTATTGTTGTCCACATAAGCTCAACTTATCATTTGTAATCATGGCGAGGGGATACGTTAAGGTATGATTTATACTTACCGACCGGTGTTCATCCACATCACGACACATTCCCGTATCAAGGTATGCACGAGGGTTCATCTTACCGGTGAGTATACCGATTATCATCTGTTTGACCGTATATGATGTGAGATTCTCACTTATTGATGAGGAACTTGATTTTCGATGCATGAGGGCACAGGAGCAAGTCCGTGAACAGGTCAGTACTTTCGTACAGCAGAGAGACGAACTTGACTCCCGGATAAATGTGATAATTTATCACTTATTTGTTTGGACATGTGATTGTTGATCACTTATTGAGGTCGAATGCAATATGTACACGTATGTATGGTATCATGGAAGATCTAGACTTGCGTCCCCGTTATTTTTCGGTAAAAGATACAACCATGATACCCAGATGATAAGCAGCATAAAGACCGAATATCTCAGAACCTCGGCAATCTCTCAAACGAAATTTCGGTACTAAGACCATATGCCAATGAATGGTTCCCACCTGGTCTTCAGTCGATTTAAGTTTATATCACCCTGCACACTTTAAAATGATTGTGAGCCTACCGATACATCTTATATAGAGCTGCTTATCGTTTTTCATTTTAGGTTTAAAGAGGTTTAGACAGACCACTGATGTACTATCATTTTCTCTTTTGCTCGCCAGGAAACTCATTTTTGTTTTTCTATTGTTTTTGTGCTTTTGAAATTTTTCGATGTTTTTGGATTTTTCAAATTTTGGATTTACTCCCCCTAAAATCAACAAACTAAAATAAAATTTAAAACACAAAGGTATTTACAAAAATGACTTTCCGATGTTGGTTAACTCATGTTTTACCTCAATGCCGTTTACCAAAATTAATTTTGAATCTGAAAAGATTTATCGAATTTTGGAAAAATCAGTTGGCATGTCGGTTTGCGGTGCGGACCATGACAACATTGTCTGGCCAAAGAGTGCTGCGAGAGGATAACAATTTATAAAGTAGCTTAAATAACGACAAGTAAAGGAGAGATTAGAAATTTTAAAACCGTATCCTGCAACTGCTTCGTGCATTGCAAGGAATCTGAGTGCTCTCCCAAACTGGATATCCACCCGGTGTGGATTTCAAAGTCGATTCTTTGTAGCTACTGAGAAGTCTCTTGACAGCAACAAGATCATAAACCTTTGGGTCCGGCTGGTCTTCCACATTTCACCAGCGAAGGTCTTTGTCTTTCTCTTTCAGAAGTAGTGTGCGGTTGTTCATCCCATGCCAAGGCATCCGCACACCCGGTTGGTTTGTTCAACAAACACTTTTTCTTCAGTCACACCGCGAAGAAATGTACACTGCACGTTCATCTTGTTGATTTTGAATTTCAAACGTGCTGCAGGTGCGTACATTTGATTGAATCTATCCTCGGGACCCGATCAAAGCTTGATTGTAAAAGGCTTTGCATTTTTGTCGAAGCTTTTCAAACTCATTCAACAGACACTTCTGTTTCTCTTTTCCTTTTCTTCTCTTCTCTCCATCAAAGGCAACAATTTCTTCTGTCGCCTATTTTGTGCATGGACACTCCACTATCAACAATCTTACGACTGTCGAAAGTTCCTCCTGGAATATCCTACACACTCATTCAAAGATTAGACGGAGAGGGGGACCCAAGCCTTTGTGGACTTGGGTCGTCCTTGATCATCAAGGAAAGTGATCTCAATCTCCTGATGATTAGGAAACAGAACCTGCGGTGCTCCCCCTGATTGAATTACCTGTTTTGGTTTCCAAGCTGTTTGTCCTTTACCAGCATTTGAATTTATTGTTTTAGCATTTACTGGTTTTACAGTTTTAGGTTTTGCTTGAACAGGTTTTTCTTCTTTGACCTCTGATTTTAAGGCCTTCTCAATTACCTTTTGATTCTTTTGTTTTAACTTCTTTTCCCTTTCTTTCAAGACACGTGGGTCTTGTTTCGGGGAAACAGGTCGTTTTCGGTAATTGGTTTTCTTGGGGAGCCTTCAACTTTTGCAGGTATGGGCAATATCTTACAATATGCCCAACTGTGCCACACTCAAAACACATTCTCCGCTCTACAAACCTCGGAGAAACATGTTGATGACCAGACTGAGAACCAGACAATGAACTTTGTGATCTAGATGTACTTGGACCTAAATCACATCCGTTGGAGTGTTGGGTGTAATTATTCTGATCATTTCGTTTTAAAATTCTAACTTGTTTTATAAAATCAATGTTAGATTTATCCTGAAATGTTTCAAGTTTATCTGTACCCTTGGATCCAACAAAGTTCACTTTCGGTTCTCTTTTCTTAACAGGAGCTCTTTTGTTTTGCACCTTTTGCTGCTGAACTTTAGGTGCTTGAACATTCTTGTTCTGAGCCTTCTTTCCCTGTACCTTACCCTTTCCGGAGTTCACTTGTTGTTTTCGCTCAATTGGTTGTTTTTGGTTTCCGTATTGTTTTCTAACTTGTTCACACGGAATTGGATCACATTGAGTGACGGTGACTTTGCCACTTTTGTTTCCCAAAAACTTATCAATACATCCTTCAAAAATTTGCTCAATTAAATCTTGATTTACATTTTTAATTGGAAAATCTTTGTTAGAGTAGATTTTGTCATCTCCTTTGAGCGTGTACAACAAGTTATTCCCTTCACAGCTAGAAACAAGGGACTCCATTGCTTTTGACATTTCAGTCTTACTCGGTTTCACTGGTGGATCACACAGGATGTGATTCTCGATTGGAATATCTGTTGTAACCGAGTTAGACTGTTGTTTCACAATCTCTACAGATTCATCATCCGATGAATCAGATTCATCATCCGAAGAATCAGTATCCTCAACAATGGGAGGACTCTGTTCCTTAACACACGATGAATCTGTCACATTCTCAGACTCAGATTCTGATTGACCCGAGGATGATGTACCAGTTGTGAACCCGAGGCCTGCTGCAAAATCATCTAGATTGAGTGGCACAGTAGGTTCAAAACGGGGCATATCCTCATCATCAGGCGATTTGGAGTAATTGTGATTCATTGGGGGAGGACATGATTTGAATCCATTACACTTCCTATCCCCCTTTTTCTTCTGAACATCAATAATGTGATCCAAAACATAGCGGGAATTGGAATAGCTTTCCAATTTCTGCTTAATTGTCTCACATTCACATCTAGCTGTTGCTAACTCAACCATTTGCTTTTCAATTGTGTCAATTAAATCATTGTTAACATGTTGTTTTCTCAAAACAGCCCTTTGTAATTCAGAAACATCATGTTTTAATGACGCAATTGTTGCTTTAAACTCCTTTTCATTTCTGGTTAAAAACAAGTTAGCTTCAGTTGCTTTCGAAAGATCAACAATCAATTCTTGATTGTGTTTGTGTGTGACTTCAAATTTACTTTCCTGTTCAGCATATTTAACCTTTAAGCTATCACAATTTTTACAGCTAACTACAGTGGGTTCATCGACACTTACCTGACCTGATGAACTGTCGACATTAGCCGTAAAGGCTGAATAGAAAGAAAAAGATCCATCTTCAGAGAAGAACTTAGCAAGCTTCTCGGAAGTTCCAGCAGATTTCTGGCATAGAATAGATCTCCTCTTGCATAATACTTCAGCTTCAGCCAAAAGTTCATCAACCTTCAAATCTAAAGCATCACTTGATAAATCACCAACATCAAGTGATTCTCCATCTGTGCTTCCACTGTAACCCGAACTATCTTCATCTTCTGAAGATTCACCAGCAGACACGGGTTCTACTACCTTCTCTGTTACTTTAGCATAACAAGCTGTTCCACCATTTCCTCCTTCTCCAAGCTGAAGCGACCAATCACAACCTTCATCCATTTGAACCACGAGTCCCCGGTTGGCATTTGATGACCCTGGTTGGCTTTGGTTGTTGACAGGTATCAATGTACGAACATTGTTCCTGTTTTGGTTCTGCTGGTTGCCTTGATTTCTGAAGGGATTTTGGTTTCCATGCTGAGCTGGTCTTGTGCATTCCCTTTTGAAGTGACCGCGTTCACCACAGTTAAAGCATGTTACAGCTTGCTTGTCGAACCCATACTTGGTGTCTT